>JAENHJ010000532.1:5557500-5755000 GCA_025330945.1 Mucuna pruriens
TTAAAGCGTAAGGATTAAAATCAAAATACAAAATTGCAAACCAGTTGTGTTATTGAAAACAACATTGAATATAAGGTGAGAATTCAATGATTCCAGAGAATCCACCTTCCACGACGATCGCCTTGGAAGGATGGGGATGGTTCACCACTGATGGCTAGACGTTGAGGTTTTTGCCCACCGGAGTGCACGACAACACCGAGCGATCACCTCTAACAACTTCCGACTTCCCAAATCTTGGTCTTGCACCTCCTCGATCGAGAGAGACAACTTACTAAAGCTTCGTGTACCACCGTGCTAGAGAGGACGAACTATAATTGTTGACGACTCTAGGTCTAAATTCTGCTAAAATTCCACACCCTACACTTGTGCCTTACGTGCCCTTATAAACATGCAGGACAGCTGCGGCTAAATCTAAACCTAATCCTACAGAATCGATGATTCCTTGATCCTAACAAATTTCTAGCTGAATTACCCGAATTACATATTTCTTGATCCTAATAGATTTCTAGCTGAGTTACCCAAATTACATATTTCTTGATCCTAACAGATTTCTAGCTGAGTTACCCGAATTACATATTCCTAATTTACTCTTCCTATGATCACACATTCCTTGTATGCTGGAGTGATTTTTGCCACTGATATCAGTCCTGGCCAAGAGTGCTACTTTGGTTGGGATGGCTGGTCTGGCTGGGACTGCTTTCTTCGGGCCAAGATGCTCCTTTTGAGCCTGCAAAACATGTACAACCTTTTTATCAATTAATCCTCGTTTTCACACAGATTTATATTTTTCCTATTTCTAGGCCCATAATTCGAATCTTAACTAAGACAGGACTCTTAATCACTAAATAGTCTTACGAATACCCATCTTAAGCCCTTGTGAGGTGTATAAAATATGACTTATCGATCATCTTCCCTGCTGATCTTAAAAGTAGAGGCTAGCATGGCCAACGCTTTAGTCATTTGGTTATCTTCTCGTGGAATATGATGGAATGTGATGCTTTCTAAGTTTTCCATCAATTCCTTAATGTATGAGTGGTAAGGAATCAACTTGGGATCATAGGTTTCCCTTTCACCCTGTAGTTGATGAACTACCAAAGCCAAGTCTCCGTAAACTTTGAGAGCCTTGGCTTGATACTCTAGAGCCAGGATCAATCCCATTGCACAGGCTTTATATTCATCCATGTTGTTGGTGTAGTTGAAGCCAAGCCTCGTGGTAAAGGGGTAACATTGATCTTTGGGAGATATTAGGACCGCACTGATGCCATAACCTAAGGTATTAGATGCATCATCCAAAAACATGGTCCATCCCTCCTTTTGCTTCGGTTCGTCCATGAGCGTCTATAGGTCTTCATCCGGAAAGTCATGCCTCATGGGTTGATAATCCACTAGGGGGTTATGAGCCAAGTAATCTGCTAGCACACTTCCATTGATTACCTTTTGAGTGACATGGAAAATTTCATATTTTGATAGTGCCACTTGCCACCTGGCTATCTTTCCTGTCAGAGCCAGTTTTTCAAATATATACTTGATGGGATCCATTCTAGAAACTAACCATGTTGTGTGGGATAACACGTATGACCTTAATCTTCAAGTTGCCCACACCATAGCACAACAGGTATGTTCCAGCGGGGAATACCTCATTTCACAATCTGTGAATTTCTTGCTGAGGTAGTAAATGGCCTATTCTTTTTTGCTAGACTCATCATGCTGCCCTAAGACACAACCCATGGATTTCTCTAGGACCGTCAAGTACATTATGAGAGGTCTTCCAACTATTGGTGGTACCAAGATAGGGGGTTCCCTTAAGTATCATTTGTTTTCCTCAAATGCCTTTTGGTAGTCTTCATTCCATTCTGTTTTTTGGCTTTTTCGTAAGAGCTTGAAAATGGGACTATAAGTGGTTGTCAGTTGGGATATAAACCTTGCTATGTAGTTTATTCTCCCAAGGAAGCCTTTAATTTCTTTTTTCGTTTGACGGGTGGCATCTCCTGGATCGCTCTAACTTTGTCAAGGTCAACTTCTATCCCTCTTTCGCTAACTATGAATCCCAATAGCTTTCCTGATTTGACACCGAAGGTACATTTAGGGTTGAGACGGAGTCGGTATTTCCTTAACCTTTCAAATAACTTTCTAAGGTCTCGGATATGATCCTTATCCATTTTAGATTTAGCAATCATATCATCCACGTAAACTTCCACTTCTTTGTGCATCATGTCGTGGAATAGGGCCACCATAGCCCATTGATATGTTGCTCCAGCATTTCTTAACCCAAAGGACATCACCTTGTAACAAAATGTTCCCCATTGAGTGATGAAGGTGGTATTTTCCATGTCCTCTGGAGCCATTTTAATCTGGTTGTGTCCAAAAAATCCATCCATAAAAGAGAAGCAAGTGTGTTGAGTCATGTTATCTACCAGTATATCAATGTGTGGCAGAGAAAAATCATCTTTGGGGCTAGCCCTATTCAAATCTCTATAATCTATGCACATCCTGACTTTCCCATCTTTTTTAGGTACTGGTACCATATTAGCCACCCATTGAGGGTATTTAGCTATTATTAGGAATCCAACTTCTAACTGCTTTCTCACTTCTTCCTTAATTTTCAAAGATATTTCTAGACTCATCCTTCTCAATTTTTGCTTAACAAGGGGGTAGTTAGCTTTTAAAGGTATCTTATGCTCTACTATTTTGATGTCGAGCCCTGGCATATCTCGGTAGGACCATGCAAAGATATCCACATACTCGGTTAGTAGATGAATGAGTCTCCTCTTGGTGTCCGAGCACATAGCGGTACCTACCCTAATCTTCTTTTCATTCTCTTTGGTGCCTATATTGACAGTCTCAGTCTTTTCTTGGTAAGGTTGGATAACCTTATCTTCTAACTCCACCAGCCTTTTTAGTTTGCTCGGGGGTTCCTGACCTATCCCATCCTCATTAGCTTGATTAAGTATATTATCGGAACGATGTCGGGGGGATGTAATGCCATTAGCCTCATTTTGTTCATTTTGGGATGATAGAAACTCAATCGACAAAGATAAAGATAATTTGCGTGACATTGTAGGTCTCATGACTAGGTCCAAAACCAAAACGATAAAGCAATACGTGCTGGGCCTAAGTTTTGGAATTAAGGAAAACTTAGAGTGAAGTGAGTCAAAGGCTACACCAAAATTGGTCACTTTATTGCAGGTTGATGAAGAATGAAGCCCATCTTGAAGAACACAAATAAAGCGCAAAGTCATAGTCATGTAGTACTGTGTGGAAGTTGCACCAATGTGGCTAATACTATCCTAGTGGAGAAAATAAATTTGCAAATTGCCAAACACCCTAGGCCTTATAAGCTACAATGGCTTAATATTGGAGAAGTAAAGGTTGACAAGAAAGTTTCCTTTCCTTTTGCTATTGAGAATTACAAAGATGAAGTACTGTGTGATGTGGTTCTTATGGAGGCAAGGCATATACTTTTGGGTTGCCCATGGCAGCTCGACCGTAAGGTGACCCACAATTATACCAATTGTTTGTCTTTTATTTACAATGAGCTGAAAATTACTCTTACTCCATTGTCTCCAAAGCAAGTATGTGAAGACCAAATAAAAATGAGGAAAGTAAGAGAATGTGAGGAATCAGAAGAAAAAAAGAATGAAAGAACAAAAGAAAAAAGTGAACAAAAGAACGAGAAAAGCAAAAGAAAAGAAAGCTATTTAGAAAAGAAAAAGAAAATGAGTTTCTTTGCAAGAGAGAGAAAAGAAAATATGAGTAAAAATAAGCAGAAGAAAGAAAACATGAAATTGAGTGCAGTGAAGAGAAAGTAAGAAAACAAGTGCATTTGCAAAGAAAACAAGTGCATTTGCAAAGAAAAAAAAGGTTGAGAGTGTGTTATTAGCAAAAGAGAAACTACTTGTACTCTTGTACAAGGATGCTTATTTCACTAATAAATTTCATTCTTCCTTTCCTTGTGAAATTGAGTCTTTGTTATATGAATTCACTAATGTTTTTCCAAATGAAGTGCCTCATGGATTACATCCTTTAAGAGGTATTAAGCATCAAATTAACCTCATTCCTGGTTGTCCAATTTCAAATAGACCGGCCTATAGGACAAATCTCGAGGAAACAAAGGAAATTCAAAAGCAAGTGAATGAGTTGCTGCAAAAAGGCTTTGTGAGGGAAAGTCTTAGTCCATGTTCTGTGTCCGTTATCTTGGTTTCAAAGAAAGATGGAACATGGCGCATGTGCGTTGGTAGTCAGGCCATCAATAAAATCACTATAAAGTATAGATATCCTATTCCTAGGTTAGATGATATGCTTGATGAATTGTTTGGTTATTGTGTGTTTACTAAAATTGATTTGAATAGTGGATACAATCAAATTCGTATGAAAGAAGATGATGAATGGAAAACAACTTTCGAAAAAAAATATGGTTTATATGAGTGGTTAATTGTGTCATTTAGCTTAACCAATGCTCTTAATACCTTCATGAGAATAATAAATCGTGTTTTGTGTTCTTTCATTGGGAAATTTGTAGTAGCCTATTTTGATAATATTTTGATTTATAGAAAGACTTTAGATAAATATGTTGAATATTTGCATGTTGTTCTTAATGTCTTAAAAGAAAATAAATTGTATGAAAATCTCAAAAAGTGTTCATTT
Source organism: Mucuna pruriens (assembly GCA_025330945.1). Taxonomy (NCBI): domain Eukaryota; kingdom Viridiplantae; phylum Streptophyta; class Magnoliopsida; order Fabales; family Fabaceae; genus Mucuna; species Mucuna pruriens. The sequence goes on from JAENHJ010000532.1 coordinate 5,562,145, forward strand.
TGTTTTGAATCTATTGTGATTTTGGGTCTTGTTGTAAGCTCAAAAGGAATAAGTGTGGATGAAGAAAAGGTAAAGGCAATTAGAGAATGGCCTACACCTAAGAATGCAAACGAGGTAAGAAGCTTTCATGGTCTAGCAAGTTTTTATAGGAGGTTTGTGCAAAACTTTAGTTCTATTGCTACACCTTTAAATGAGCTTGTTTAAAAGGATGTTGTGTTCAACTGGGATGATGTGCATGAGAAGGCTTTTAATTTATTGAAAGATAAGTTGACCAATGCACCTGTGCTTTTTCTGCCTAATTTTGATAAAACTTTTGAAATTGAATGTGATGCTTCTGTGTTGGGATAGGAGCTGTGGGAATCTAAACCAATTGCATATTTTAGTAAGAAGCTAAGTGGGGCTGCATTGAACTACTCTACCTATGACAAGGAGTTGTATGCTTTGATGAGGACATTGCAAAGTTGGCAGTATTATTTGTGGCCAAGGGAGTTCATAATCCATTCTGACTATCAAAGTTTGAAGTTTCTAAAATCTCAAGGTAAGATTCAAAAGAGACATGCCAAGTGGCCGGAGTTCATAGAGAAGTTTCCTTATGTGATCAAGTACAAGAAAGGTAAGGGGAATACTATGGCCGATGCATTGTCTAGAAGAAAGCATAAGGCAAAGTTTGTTAGGGAGTTGCATGCCAAAGTTCGAGCTAACATTGAGAAGAGGAATGGATAATATGCAAGGCAAGGAAATAAAGGATGTGTTATGACTTTTGAGCTTGGACATTGCGTTTAGGTTCATAGGCGAAAAGAAAAGTTTCCTACTAGAAGAAAATACAAGTTGCAGCCAATAGGAGATGAAACTTTTCAAGTGTTAGAAAGGATTAAGGACAATGCCTACGAACTGGATTTATCAACTGCATATGGTAATGTAAGTTCTACTTTAAATTTTGTTGATTTATCTTTACTTGTTGTAGGTGAGGAATTTGATTCGAGGACAAATCCTTTTGAAAAGGAAGGGAATGATAGAGACCCAACCGACAAAGATAAAGATAATTTATGTGACATTGGAGGTCCCATGACTAGGTCCAAAACCAAAACAATGAAGCAACCCGTGTGGGGCCTAAGTTCGGGAATTAAGGAAAACTTAGAGTGATGTGAGTCAGAGGTTGCACCAAAATGGGTCACTTTATTGCAATTGATGAAGAATGAAGCCCATCTTGAAGAACACAAATAAAGCCCAAAGTCATAGTCATGTAACTTGGGCTAAGTAGTTAGTTAGAGATTTTTTTATTTTAGATAGAGATTTTGATTAAGATTTTAGATAGAGATAGACATTTTTGATTTTTGATAAAGATTTTTGATTGAGATTTTAGATTGAGATTTTTGATTGAGATTTTAGATAGAGATTTTAGATAGAGATTTTGATTGATATTTTAGATAGAGATTTTGATTGAGATTTTAGATAAAGATTTATTGATTGGTTAAGATTTTGTACTAGTTAAAATATTGTTGGGCTTTAAATTCCGGGCTACCTAGCTAAGCCTATAAATAAGCTCTTGTAATCAATCAAAATTCATAATTTATAATTTAATAAAATTTTTGTTTTCACTTTGTGAGCACTTTTCCTTTGTTCTTAGGATTAAGAACTTCTTTTTTATAGTGTTAGTTTTACCAGCAGGTCGTAGTTAGGGTCAAGTTCCTTTTCACCATGTCACGCTTGATAACTTTGGTTCTACCGGCAGGTTGCAGTTAGGGTCAAGTTCCTTTTCACCATGTCACGCTTTCACCTATTTTCAAGACGGTCTGTTTTCTGATATAATAAGATCATATCATGGGATCTGTGATTATATGTAGGTATGTGGTTAGTGGGATATGTTATAGTTTTTTTTTCAAAATAAAGATGTTGGAACAGAAAAATGGAACTGCAATTCATTAATAGATTTTACTAAGACAACATTTGTCAGCTAAAGATAGCCGAAATAGTTCAGGTCACTGATTACTTGATTGTATGGGTCACAGGAAGCTCTTGTATTGTCCAGTTGCTGAGCTCTTCTTGTGATGAATAAGATCTGATAAAACTCTCTAGGCCACGTTCCTCTTCTATGGATACTTCTACAACTTGGTTGGCATACCCTTTGTTGATAAATCTCTCATGAAGGCTGTTATTTCCTCTATGGTAATGCCTTAGTAGTTTTCTACTATTTGTCTTAGGTTGGTATCCGAGTCCACGCTTTCCCGGTTTACCTTTTAGCTCTATCAGCCTAGATATGCCATCCAGGTTTCTTCCCAACTTCGACCTACTCGGAACCCTTTTCTTATCACCATTTAGGTTGCCTTTGCTAAGGGGTTAATCCCTCTTTCTTTCTCGGGCTTGCTTTCCACATCAGCTGTATTGATGATTTCTAAAGACTGGAAAGTAAATTCTAAGGCTTCCTCGGCTTCTTCGATGTGTTCAACTGGCTTGGGATAACTGATCAGCATATCCTCTTCCCCATAGACAATGACTAGCTTGTCATCTACTATGAATTTTACTTTTTGGTGCAGGGAGGAGGGGGCTGTGCCTGCTGAATGGATCCAAGGCCAGCCGAGTAGACAACTATATGTAGGTCTAATATCCATAACTTGGAATGAGATTTGGAAAGTAAAGGGGTCAATCTGTACAGGAATTTCGATCTCCCCCATTACCTCTCTTCTTGACCCATCAAAGGCTCTTACAATTGAAGAGCTGTCCCTTAAATGGGTCTTCTCATACGACAATCTCTCAAGGGTCGCTTTATGGATTACATTGAGGGATGACCCATTATCAACCAGTACCCGAGTCATAAATGGTCAAGGCATTTAATGGAAATGTTTAAGGCTCAGTTGTGTCCTCGCCCTTCGGTTGGTATTTCCTTATCTGAGAATGTAAGGTAGTTATTTACCATGATATTACTGATTATTCCTCCGAATTTGTTGAGAGTTATTTATATCTTTATCTATTTGTGCTTCGCTTAGCACTTTGATCAATAACTTTTGATGGTTTTCGAAGCTCATCAATAGAGAGAGTAGTGATATGTTAGCTAGAGTTCGCTTCAGCTGGTCCATCAATTTATATTCACTTTGGCTAATAAATTTGAGGAACTCAATATTCTCGTCCTCTAAGGGTCCTGCCTTTTTAGGATGTTTTCCCCAACCATCTCTTTGTCTCTAGACTAAGTGGGGGTTTCTTGTTTATTTTCTTCTATGTGGGTTCCTTTCTCAAATTCTCTGGAGCATAAATCCTGCTGCTTCTTGTGATTTCTCCCGGTCCGGTGATGTTAATAACATTTGGGGATGCTGTCCTGACTCCGGTTGTATACTTCCAAGGTACTGCCTTAGAATTTGTGTAGGGAAATGGTGTTAGTATCCGTATTTCCAAGGGTTTCGAGGTGTTTCCAACCGGGGTATAATGGATAACCAACGGTCTTGGCACACCGCTTGGTTTGTTTTTTTTGGATAACAGTGATCTTAGCCTCTTTCCCTTTAAGATCGACTTGAACTAATCCTTCATCCATTAGGTTTTGTTGTATCTTTCTTACTTTTTTGTCTCTAGGGTAAGCCTTACATCCCATTCCTGTTAGTGGGATCTTTTTGTGTTGTACCAACTTCTCGTAGATGAACTTCATGGGAGTCTTTACTTATTCGGCTTTACTCTTCCAGCAGTCTTTCTCCATAACAACATTTACGGGAGCATTTCCATGTTACGATAATGGATTGTTTTTGATATTAGGACTATCCTCTTTAAAACGAAGCCACTTGATGTCAATCAGGTCTTGTACTTTGTGCTTCAGGCTCCAGCATCTTTCAATGGAATGTCCCACTGCCCCATCATGATAATCACACTTAGCATTGGGGTCGTAACTCTTTAGATACAGGGCAACATGGGTTTCAAAGACATAGTGGCTATGAGGGATTCCCGTAGTGAATGCTGTAATAGCTTGGAGTAAGACATAGGTATAAGTGTTAACGCTCTAGGGCTTTTCCTTGGGGCATTATTGGGCTACGCACCTTGGTCATTTGTTTGCGGTGCACCCATAGGTGGGGGGAGTTAAAGACTAGGTCCAGCTTGATATGGTGGCCGATACGGCATCTGATATTGCGGTGGCTGATAGTAATCAAGCGAAACAGGGGCAATTGTGGGAGCTTTTGGTTGAAAGACAGGTTGGAAGCCAGAGGTTTTCTTGAGCATTCCATTGCCTATCCTATCCGAGGTAATAACATTTTCCTCCCCCTTCTTTATGGCTTTCTTTGCTAGCGTGGTCCTAGAGGCCATGTGACTGATTCTCCCGTTCCTTACTCCCAGTTCCATCTGCTCTCCTATAACAACCAAGTCAAAAAAATTTGTGTATATGCTTCCAACCATTTTTTCATAGAAAGGCAATTGCAGCGTTTCTATAAACATGGTCACCATTTCCTTTTTAGATAGGGGAGGTTGCACGTGTGCCGCCACTTCCCTCCATTGTTGGGCATATTCTTTGAATGTTTCCAACACCGTTTTATTCATGCTTTGGAGCTGGGTCCTATCTAGTGTCAACTCTTTGTTATATTTGTATTGTCGTAAGAAGGCTTCAGCCAAATCTGCCCAGGTTTTGATTTGTCCTTTTTCTAAATTTAGACATCAACTATATGCAGCCCCGATAAGACTTTCTTGAAAGAAATGGATGAGCAATTTGTCATCCTATGTATGTGCCGCCATCTTTCGGTAATAGGAAATCAGATGATTCCTAGGACATGTATTTCCTTTATATTTATCAAAGTCTGGAACTTTGAATTTATGAGGGATAAGAATGTCGAACTAGACATAAGTTTGCTACCTTGAAATTATATTTCACCACACCTTCAATGACCTTTGTCACTTCGTGTGTACAACTACTGCTGGGATTTGGTTGGTAGTCAGGTTGCCGATTTCCACGATATTACGCACTTGTAGGTTTTCCGCATTTGCTTCCGACCTTTGCGTGGCGCCGGATTGCAGATGATGAGATGCTTCCCCTTGTACATTCTCATTAGCCTGGTATTGGGGTTCTTCCCCAAATTATGAAGGCATGCCGTATGGATAGATGGTTTGGTTAGAAGTAGGCCGAGGGATAATCGGTTCAAGGTGCATTCTAGCTTCTAAACTTCAATGAACTTGCATCATGTGGTCCATTTGAGCCTTTATCAGGTGCACTTCGCCTTTTAGTTCTTCGTGTTGTTGTTCGATGTCATCATCGACCGTTGCCATTGCTTTGGTTTTCGATCTAGTCTCTTAATGATGCTGGGGTATGGCTTTATTAATTTTCTTGACCCTAGTATATAAGAATTACGGATGCATGCTGTTAGACGATAATATATTTTGTTTTTTGTTTTATCTGGATGCATGAGTTTTTATTTACGTTGGTTGTTCATTTCGGTTTTAATTATAAGTGATTCCCTTTTCAGAAAGTAAATGACATGTAGGATCTATCACGAGTCTCATTCTCATTAGTGTTTTTTCATGAACTTTTTCATCTTGGTCAATACATTGTTACACATTTCTAAAAGAGTAGTAACTTCGGCCGATGTCTTCAACGGATCCATCATCCATTCAGATTTCTTTAGAGCTTCCAGAATATCTATCAATGCTTGGTTAGCTAGCTAAACAACCTTTCAGTACCGATTTTCCCATAATTCTGATTCATTTTTAATGGTTGGTAGTTATTGTTGAGCCTGGTTTGCTAAAGTAGAGAACTGCTCTTTTCGTGCTAGAACTTTGGCTTGTAGAACTAGTATTTTCTCGTGGGCCTAATTCTCCAGTAATTGATTTCTTTCTTGCGCTACCCATAACTCGATTTGGATTTGATCCTTTAGGAATTCCAAGTTAGTCCTATCAAGCTTTTCTTTTAGGAGTTCCGTATTCATATGATCTATTTGTCTTTCAAGCAGCTCCATCTGGCTTAGACGTTCCCTTTCTTCTCTCTTAGCCTCCATTAGCAACTTAATCAGTTCTTTCTTCTCTAATAATGCTTGAACGCTCTCAGCTCTTCTCAAGCATATTTCAGAGTCAACGGCTTTAAGGCATTCCTTTTTTCTCAGCCTAATTTCCTCCTCTACCCTGGCACGCTTGGCCATGTCTTATGCTATTTTCCTTTCCTTATCGACCTCTTCCCATGCTCTCTTATGTCCTTCATAGTCTTCCTCCAACTCTTTTTTGAAGTCCTCCCTCTCACTTCCAGCTTCAACCAATTCCTTACCCTTAGACCAACTAGGTTTTTGTGGCGTGTCAATGGAGGGAAGGGAGGTTTGAAATGGCAGGCTAACTCTTTTCACCTGAATATGAAGCCATTCTTTATATTTAATCGAGACTCCATAACCTCGTGGCCATAGATCTATTCCTCTCTTAATGGCTTGCCCCCAAGCTGTTGTGATGTTCTGCAATAGATCTGTATTGTGAAGGCCCAAGCCATGTATAACAAGGGGAGTTATAGACTCTTCATTAGGTGGGTACATCATGGGGTATTTCGACTGTTTGAGTAAAAGCATCGGGTTATAATTGATACGACCTTATGTCCCTATTAAAGGAATATTAGGGAATCTTCTACATCGGTACCACACCTCTTCTCGCTCATTCCACTTTGGGTACCATTGAATGGCTTTATCGGTGTGATCCCGAAGAAAGGATGCCCATTCTTCCCTCGTCTTTCTTTTCACCCAACACCAATGAAGGTCTTTTATGGGGCGTGTAATGACACATTTACAGGGATAAGTATGGGTAACCAACCATAGATATAAGGCTTATAAACAGCAGGTCAAATGTCTACCTTTCCTCTCATGGCATTTTTGTATGGAATAGTAAGTGTTTGCCATGACAACTGTTACTGTGACACCCTTCTACCCCGAATTCTTAAATTAAAATAATCAAGTAAATAAAAAGGAAGACAAGTTAATAGATAAAACCAAGGAAACTCAATTCGTATTAAGGATAAAAGGTTCACATGGTCATTATCATGTTCAAACATTAAGTACACATAAAAAATTATCACATAAATTATTAATGTTGATCTAAACACGTCATTCATGTATTTGACACATATTTCAAATATATAAATCACTTTCATTTCTATATACATTTAGTGAGCTATTGATATGCCCATCATTTTCAAATATTTAAGATGCAAAAAAGTATGTATGAAAAGACATAGAACCACTATTCTAAATCCCAAGCCTCGATGTCACACAAATCAGAGCAAGACCCCGCCTCTTCAAAACTCGGCACCACGAGAGTGCTCAACATTACCTAAAAGAAAACCATAAGAGAGTACGGTGAGAAATAGCATTCAATCATATATAAATGTAGATAGTACCCTAAATCCCACCCATTACCATACCCAATTACTAACAGTTAACAAATACTCATATATCAATCACACGTTCCATTGCATTCAAAATCAATCACATTCCATTCATGTTTACAAAATGCACATGCTCACACAATGCATATGCTCACACAATGCATATGCTCATCGCCACACCTAAGAGTCTCGATTCGAAACTCCACACCATGGACAAACCTTCTCAATCTCCTTAGTTATCACTAATGATGGCCATACCGTTAAACACCCTATCTGGCCGGTGTGTCACACGGTTAAACACCACCTATGGCCCGTGCAAAGACATTCTACACAATCGTTAAACACCACCTATGGCTGGCGTGTAGCATGGTTAAACATCACCTATAGCCCATGCTTATGAATGTCCCCCATCATTAGTCCACCCTGTTAACCACCACTTTTGGCCAGGGTCCCTTGTTAAACACCACATATGGCTAGGGTATTATAGTCACGTCTGACTTCTCATGCGTCTCATTCATCTCATGTCCATGCTCAATGCATTCTTATCCACATTCTCATTCTCATGATTCATACATCATTCACACAGTCCATCATGTCGAAATTATATCAATTTAGCCATCATTACCATCAATCATTTATAAGAACGCATAGAAACGCATATAAAACACCATAGAATTCCACCCAATTTCACCATTACACATAAGAGTCCCAAATTGAACCTCAACCATGAATAACCATGAATAACCATGAACAACAATGAGAATCAAGTAATTAAGACGATTAACCATACAATTTCAAACGAAAATCACATTAAGGAAAAACGTTAATCCAAGAATTTAATCCCTTTTCAAATGCCACAAGACACCATACAATAACAATTATTAATAAGGGCCCTAGGGAAGACCCTACTACTCTTTCTTATGTAAATGAAATCCAAATAGTGAAATAGAACTGACATCTTTGCATACTTGGAAGCATAATGAAGAAAACATGTTCATCAAAATCATTCTTCTTGTTCCTTTGGGATTCCCTCTAAAGGTCTTCCTTCACACTAAAGGCAACCGATTACATTATCAATTAAGTCAACCAAAACCACGGTACACATTGACGAATCTTTTCTATCGATTAAAACATTTTTAGAAGATAATAACTAAACAAATTTGAGAATTTAGATCCTAGAGGGACTTAGGGATTGTCCTCACTAACCGTACACTCCCGCATTCACATATGGCCGAACCCATCTCCCCCGTACCTTAGATGTGAAGAACAACGAGGATCTGATGCAGCTCTAGGACGATCTGAACACCCTAACTCCTGCTCCTTACAGGTTTGCATTCTCTCTCCTCTAGGTGTGGCTGTCTGACGTGCAAAACACCCATTAGGATAAACTGATTAACCCCTATCTAATATTCTTGCTGGGTCTGGTCAACCCCGACCCACCGGTCAGCCTCCCCCCGTTAATTCAATTAATTAAATTAATAAATGAAAAGAATTTAGATTAATGCCTCATCAATTTATAAAACCATCAACTCCTCTATTAAAATAAAATTAAATGTAAATATTTAAATACTAAATTAATTTTCTGCCATCATTAAGAATAATAATAATAATAATAATAATAACATTTCAGTTTCAAAATACAATTATTTAATAAAATAATTTCCTGTAGCAATTAATAATTAGAATAGAATTGATAATAATAATAATGAAATTTATTTCTAAAAATAATTAAATAAATTTTAGGATGTTACAGTTACAGGGTTTCTTCCCCAATCTTAATTGGCTATGAAAACATCTATTGCGGTTAGGTTGATGTATTCATCTAGGTGGAGCAAGAGGATAATGCCATAGACAGCCAACCCTAATATATTGACAAAGTCCTCCTAATCCCATACTTTTGAAAACTTCCTCATTCTTTCTTCTAAATAAGTTAAAGGGAGGCCATCTATCCCATTTCTCTTTTGTTTCCTTCCCAATACTTCGGTTCAGTAACTTTTAGTAGTTTAACTACTCGTTCCCACGATAAGGTTTCCTTGATACAAGTATGACAGACTTTTGGTCAAAAGGTTGGTCAAGGATACACTTATATTCATCCAGGGTTGGAGCCATTTGGAAATCTTAGAATAGAAAGCTTTGTAGAGGAGGGTCGTAGAATTGTACTAAGGCTAACAAGGCTTCAGGTTAGATTTCTATTTCCATCAAATCTAGAACACTTCCAAACTTAGTTTCAAAAACTCGACGGGCACTCCCCTTGAGTCTATCAGCTAGTTGCTTGAGAGTTTGATACTTTATAACCTTTACTATGACCGGTAGGGTGCCAACTATCCTCGTGTCTGATCTTAGATCCATCTTTCTTAAAAAGGGAAACTTCTTGTCATTAAAACTAGAATTTCACCATGTATTCATGAGTCGAACATGTCAAATGGATATGTACACGCCATGATGATCCACGGTACCATGATTCCAATACATGATCCAAACTTCTCAACTTTGTGATACAGTTATAACCTAACCTATTGGCTCTATAGTGTAATAGTGATCCTCACATGGTTTTTTTTGGTATTCTATCTCATCATCTCACAATTTAGGCCACCATAGCTAAGTACCCATTTCCTGAAATCTCCACAAATAGGAAGTGCATCCCAGGTGTGGATATCCGCAAAAGGGTTACACTCTAGCTGAGACTTTCATGTGTCCAAATAGGAAGGAATCCCTAAGTGGCTATCACTACTAGTCTCTCACTCTTTGAGGTACACTTTGGTCCGGGTATAGGACCTCACACATGTGTGTAAAGTGTAATGTGATGTGTAAGCCTTAAAGTTGGACTATGCTGCAAAATTGAATCACAGTATATATATACATATCATACAGCGCATAATATTTATAGAGCATGGAATGAGATAAACAAAAGACTAATGGAAAAGCAAAAATCAATAGGAAGGAGGTTATTGATTTCATGCGTTTGTTATATGGGCTCGACTCTCGGAATTTCCCCAGTGGAGTCACCATCTGTCACAACCCGACCCGCGACCGCGTTGGCAATGACTTAGATGGATGGAACCCAAATTCCTTTCGAAGAAGAAATAGGGGTAATCGGAGTCGTCGCCAGTGTTTTATGGGAAACACCAGGAAACCTTTGGGTGGATAAGGCAAGTCTGGAAATAGAGCATGGATTCAGGAGTCAGTTACGCATGGGACTGAGACACCCCCACACGTCTGCTAAAATATAGTTACCCTAACCAAATGCATGAATCATGATATAACCTCCTTTCTATAACTTTCTACTTTTCAATGGATGATAATATGGAATGGATGAAGAATCCTTTTTGGTTTTATGAAGGAATAACTTGACAAGAGATGCCTCTTGCTCCTATATCTCTTGAGCAATGGAGAAATCAAAGTTTACATAGTTTTGGACCAGAGGCTTGGAGTGTGTTTTGGCAGAGGTGGACTATCCATTGGCATCCATCAATGGTTTGGATAAATATGGGCTATCCATTAGCGCCCAAAGGTGAGTGAAAAAAAGGGTGGATATTCATAGGTGTCCCACGGGTAGTTTGAACATAGGTGGGCTTTCCATTGGTACTCGACTATGGTTGCTTCAGGTGTGGGCTATCCATGGGTGCCCAACAGGTAATTGGATAGAGGTAGGCTTTCCATTGGCGCCCAAAGGGTGGTTTGAACATAGGTGAGCTTTCCATTGGTTCCCAACTATGGTTGCTTTAGCTGTGGGCTATCCATGGGCGCCCAAGGGGTAATTGAATAGAGATGGGCACAAAGGTGGTTGCTTTGAGAGAGGTAGTTAAGTGTTAAAAAGGGTTCAGACCATTCTGGTCCCACCTAAGCATTATTTATAGGTTGTCATAATCATAGGTGCAAGAGGCCGCCTTTGGTCATGCAAAGATTGTAAACGTATGTTTATAAGATGTAAAAGTGAAAAATCGAGACCATAATGGGTAAGTAATGACCGACCAAGTGTCGGCCAAGTACCCATATGGCAAGGGAAGACCAAGATCATTTCAGCTTAGCAGGTACGGGCCTTTGGTGTCAGTTTGTGCATGCTAGAGGGGTGACATACCAAACTAGGGGTTGACGAGTGCATGGTTGACAAATAAGGAATTGAGACTGGGCTAGGGAGTATCAACTTTCAGCCCTGCATGGTTTTAATCTACATGGGTGATTAAGTTTTCAATTCTACCTCTGACCTGAGGTTGACACTTGAGTTATAGGTTTGGATTCTTCATAAAAGATGTTCATGGACTTACATGCATTTATTTAGAGATTCTAATTACACTTACGTAGTATCTAGTGGTTGTTTTTCGAATGAGTTCTAGGTCAATGTCTTCTTCCTCCTTTAGTGCTTCGTCTAGGGTATCCTTTTTTACTGTTGTACTTTTCTTATTATGGACCTCTTCCTCAAATTGACTTGCACTATCTCCTTTCTTTTCTCTCTGATATGCTAAGAACACTCTCCCTTTTAAGAGCTTATTTTTTTTCCATTAAGATATATGTTTTTTTTTACCATAATTCTCTCTATATGGGAGTACTTTCTCTCTTTTCAAGAACTCTCATTCTTTTCTCGTAAGTCTTTTTTGGTGTAAGAACTTACATGTGGTTCCTTGTATCTTCCCCAAAGATCCTTGCCATTAATGTGGTGGCTCTCCCCAAGGCACATTCAATGCTTTGGTGCACCCAAAAGGGATTTTTCATTTAATGCGGTGGATTCGCCATTAATGTGGTGCTGACTGTCTTTTCCTTTTGTAGTCCGTGTACCTTCCACGCTCTCTCCCCTTGCTCAAGGAATAACAGTCTAGCACACAGATCCCTATGCTAGCGGCTTCTTCTTGAGGCCTTAGAGGGAACATAGTGACATATTCCGTTCTATCATTTGTCCTTTTTCTCTGCTCCACTAACTAGTTTTTAGCAAATCTGTGATCCTCCACCATTGATCTCCTACTATACTCTATGATTCAGATTTTATTCCTTTTGTCTATTTTTCTTTCCGTGTTTTGGATCAACAGGGTTTCATGGAAGTTGTGCAGAGCATATAATGATAAATGGCCCAAGCACCACTTGCATTGGTCCTGGATTGGCCCGAGTTTCGTGCCTGCCTGTGTGTTGCATCAAGACTAGGCCTCCAAACATCGAGTCCCAAATCATAATATCAATGCCTTCTGAAGAGTACAGGTTCAATTGCTCTGCATCTTATGACTAGGCCTCCCACTGTCGAGGCCCTAATAATAGTTAGTTAGGTATTTTAGTTAGTTAGTTTGTTAATTGGTTAGTTGTTAGTTTTTTAATTGGTTAGTTGTTAGTTTGTTAATTGGTTAGTAGTTAGTTGTTAATTGGTTAGTTGTTAGTTTGTTAATTGGTTAGTAGTTAGTTGTTAATTGGTTAGTAGTTAGTAAAATTTGTATATAAGGATAGAAGTTAGAAAAGTTAGAGTTTAGTTGTTCAATTGGAGATGTTTTTGAAATTTTGGAGTGTGGAGAGTTTCTATCGGATTCAAAAGAAGTTTTTCCTCTCTTTTCAATTGTATTCTGCTATGTCTTCTATGACTAAGAACATGGAAGGCTAACTTCCTTGTCAATTCAAGGTTTCAGGATTGCAAATCGGTTAGAGTTCTTGATCTTTTTGGATGCAATTTCTATTATGTTCTTTTTCCAATTCTTGACCTATTTTCATGATCATGAATTCGTTTAAGATTTTAGATTACATTAGGTTAGAGGATTGATTAATCCCAATCTAATCAAGGTTAAGTAATCAATTGATCACCTAAAACCAACCAATTTTGTGCTTGAATCCATGTTAATTAGGGGTCATGGACGAATGTTAGATGATTATCTAAAGAAACTTAGGTTGATATGAAATTGCACCGTTACTAGAACTATGATAACAAATTGCATGATGGAATCCTTGGATTGATGTTACACCATTTTGTTGAGATCAATTCCATTTTGTATCAATTTTGTTTTGTATGATTAATTGTTTTCCATAATTTTGTTTTGCTCAAACCCCCGTTATTTTTCTACATTCCATTTTGGTTTTGATCAAGAAGATTAGGCATAGCAAGAGTGTGTCCTTATGAGAATCGACCTAGGTTCGCCCCTACACTATAAAAATAAAGGGAAATCTAGTGATTTGATAGTGTGTCGGCAACATTATCAAACAACAACAACATAAATTTTACAACAAAAAGAGCAGAAAATTATTTACAATGACAACAAAAGTAGTAAACAAAGGTAGAAAAATAGCAAAATAGAAAAATCAGTATAACACTACTAAAACACCCCCACAACTTAAAAGAAGCATTTTCCTCAATGTAAGCATATATGAACATAACACAAAGAGAACATAAGAAGAAATAATCATAAAGGAAGGGGGTAAAACTCTCTAAAGGTGCAATTATTTGCATTTCCAGGAGGGTAGGCTTGATCAAAGAGAGGTCCTCCACATCACCCTCTATCATTGTTGGACACTCATGGAATAGCTTGAGTTGGTGCCCATTGACTTTGAAGGTCTTGTCCGTAGCCTTATTTCTTATTTCTATTGCACCATAGGGAAAGACATTAATAATGACAAAGGGTCGATCCCAATTAGAATGAAGCTTACCTGCTATTAGCTTAAGACGAAAGTTGAACAAAAGCACTTTTTGGCCCACTTTGAACTCCTTTCTCAAGATCATGTTTTCATGGAAGTGCTTCACCTTTTTCTTGTAAATATTGGAGTTCTCATAGGCATCTAAGTGAAGCTCCTCAAGTTCTTGTAGTTGAAGCTTTCTTTCCTTGTCCGCTTGGTCAAAGGTCAGTTACACCTTTTCACTGCCTAATATGCATGATGCTCTATTTCTATTGGAAGGTGACATGCCTTACCAAAAATTATCCGATAAGTGAACAATCCTAACAGTGTTCGGTAAGTCGTCCTATTATCCTAAAGAGCATCTAACAATCGACTTCAATCTTTTTTATTGGGATGCGCCACCTTTTCAAAATTTTCTTGATCTCTCTATTAAACACCTCTGCCTAGCCATTGGTTTGGGGATGATAAGTAGTAGCCACCTTGTGGACCACCCTATACTTCTCAAGCAAGGTGGACATGGTCTTATTGTAGAAATGATTCCCTTGGTCACTGATGAGAGCTTTAGACATACCAAACCTACAAAAAATATTGGATTTAACAAAATCCACAACAACTTTAGCATCATTAGTTTTGGTGGCCTTAGCCTCCACCCATCTTGAAACATAATCAACAACAAGAAAAATATAAGCGTAACCATAAGAAACAGGAAATGGACCCATGAAATCAATACCCCAAACATCAAAGACCTCACAAAAAAGAATAGGTTGTTCAGGCATCTCATGCTAGTGGGTAATGGCCACTCCAGCTCTTTGGCACTACTCGTAGGTGGTAATGATGTGATGGGCATCCTCAAAAATAGTATGCCAATAAAATCCACTATCCAATACCTTCCTAACTATTCGGTGTGACCCATAATGCCCACCTACAGATGCAGAGTGACAAAACTAGAGTACTGACTGGATCTCATGGTCTAGTATACACCTGCAAATTACCTTATCATTGTAAAATTTCCACAAATATGGATCATCCCACACATAATATTTAACATCACTCTTAATTTTATCCTTATATGATTTGGATGCTTTAGGGGGTAAAATAGATGCAACAAGATAATTAACAATGTCAATAAACCATGGGTTGATATCATCCAATTGAATGAGCTGATCATCAAGAAAATCATCTCTAATAGATAGAGGGTCAATCCTCCTCTCAATTCTGCTTAAGTGGTTACCTACTAAGTTATGTACACCACTCTTGTCTCTGATCTCCATATTAAATTCTTGAAGGAGAAGCATCCAGCGAATCAATCTTGATTTTGCATCGAGCTTCTTCAACAAGAATTTCAAAGCTACATGGTTAAAGAAAACAACAATCTTGGGGCCAAGCAAATAAGAACGAAATTTATCTAATGCAAAAAATAAAGTTAAAAGCTCTTTCTCAATGGTGGTGTAATTAGCTTGGGCCGAATCCAATGTGCTAGATGCATAAGCTATAACATGGGAATGCTTGCCGACTAGTTGGCCTAAAACTGCCCCAAGTGCTAAGTTAGAGGCATCACAAATGAGCTTAAAAGGGAGTTCCTAGTTCGGTGCCTGAAGGATGGGAGTGGTGGTAAGTCTCTTTTTCAACTCTTGAAAGGCCTTAATGCATGGCTGATCAAAGACAAACTCCACATCCTATTGTAAAAGTTTGGACAATGGTAAGGCTATTTTGCTGAAATTTTGGATGAATCTCTTGTAAAAACCTACATGTCCAAGGAAAGAACGAACTTCTCGCACAGATACGGGGTGAGAAAGAGAAGCAATAATATCAATTTTGGCCTTATCGACTTCAATACCTCTATTAGACACTAGATGCCCGAGGACTATACCTTTAGTTACCATGAAATAAAATTTCTTAATGTTCAGCACACGGTTCGTCTCAATGCACCTATGTAAAACTCTAGACAAACTTTCCAAGTATGAATCAAATTAATGACCATACACCATAAAATCATCCATAAAGACCTCCATGAAACTCTAATAACTCAAAAAAATACTAATCATACACCTTTGGAAGGTGCTTGGGGTGTTGCACAAGCAGAAGGGCATTTTGGTGTAGGCAAACGTGTTGAACAGGCAGGTGAAGGTGGTCTTATGTTGATCTGTCGGTGCAAAATTTGCATGTACCCTAAAAAGTCATCCAAAAAACAATAATGGGATTTACCTGCCAGCCTATCCAAAATTTGATCAATAAATGGGAAAGGGAAGTAGTCCTTGCGAGTTGCTTGATTCAGCTTCCTATACTCCATGCATACTTGCCAACTATTCTAAATTCTTGTTGGAACCAATTCATCATTTTGGTTCTTCACCACGGTTATTCTAAATTTCTTAGGAACAACCTGCATAGGACTAACCCACTGACTGTATGATATGGGGTAAATGATCCCTACTACGAGTAGCTTCATGACTTCCTCTTTGGCGACATCAAGAATGGTGGGGTTCAACTGCCTCTGTGGCTGCCTCACTAGTCGAGCTTCCTCCTCCAATAGTATCCTATGCATGCATATGGAAGGATTAATCCTTGGGAGGTTAGCTAGAGTCCAACCAATGACTTTCCTATGCTTCCTCAAGACCTATAACAACCTCTCCTCTTGCTCTGATTGAAGGTTGTTGGCTATAATGACTAGAAATTTTTGGTCATTCTCTAGGTAAGCATACTTTTGGTTCTTCGACAATGGTTTCAACTCTAAGGCTAGTGGTTGCATAGTAGATGGTGGGGAAGGTTCACTTGCTGCAATTTCTGCTGCTTCTACCTAAATGGAGCATTCTTAACCTCCCTCACATCTGCACTAGTCAACCGAATTAGTAAAATCAGAAACATCAGCCATATAAGCAAAATCAGAGAAGTCAAAAACATCAGCCATATCAACAGAATCAGAAAAATCAAGAACAACAACCACATCAATAAAATTAGAAAATTCAGAAAGGTCAGTGTGTAGCTACATCTGCATATAATCATCAACTAGTACATCATCACGTCTATGTCAAAGATAGAATGGTTTTCTGTAGGATGTTTCATGGCTTCAAATATGTTAAATTGCACCATGCTATCACCAAACTCCATGGAGAGGGTTCCAACATGCACATCAATCTTGGTCTTTGCCATCATCAAGAATGGTTTGTCAAGGATTAAGGTGGATCCTTTGCTAGATGGCTCATCCTCCATATCTAACACATAAAAATCTACTAGAAAAATCAATTCATTTATTCAAGCTAACACATCTTCTAGGATACCAAGTGGATGCATAATGCTTCTATTTGCTAGTTGGATTTCACTCTTGATCAATGCAGAAACATTTCTTCCCATCTCTATATCTTCCTTCAACTTATTCCTCTTATGAGTGCATAATTCCTTGAGAAACTTGCATATTTTGGAATCTGCTTGATGGCCTTAAGGAGAAGGATATTGATTTCCACCTTCTTGAATGTTTGTAACAACTCCTCATCTAGTTCAAATTTTCTTGCCTCGATTGTTTTGGTGGGGAAAGGTAATGGAACTGCTTTAGTCTGTTGCTGTCCAAGAAAATTTGCTTTAAAATCATTGTTAACTAGTTTTGGTTACTGCTGTGGTGTTGACTGTTGTTGTGGTAACTCTCTACCACTCCTCAAAGTTATGGCGCTTACATTCCCTTTTGGATTGGAAATTGTTTGAGAGGGGAGATGTCCAAAACCATTTGATTGCAGTTGGTTCATAGTGGTGGCTAATTGTCCTATATGTGTTTTCAAATCTTGAATTGTGGCATTTACATTTTGTTGAAACTGAATGTTGCTTGTTGCCATCTACTTCACCAAATCTTCCAGAAAAGGTGAACTGTTATGCTGTTGAACTGGTTGTTGTTGTCTAAAGGGTGGTGCTTGATATTTAAGAATTGGTGGTTGGTATCTATGTTGGTTTTGAGGCATGTTTTGTGTAGAACTGAATCTCTGGTTTGAGTACTACCCTTGGGTCTGTCTATAATGCTGACTACGATATTGCTACCTATCATATTACTGCCTACCAATTAGTCTAACAACTTCAACACTATTTGGTTTAGTTTCTTGCAATGTGGGGCATGCATTAGTTGGATGCTTAGTAGAAGTACAAATGCCACATACTTTGGTTGGTTGACTTGTGTGATGTTGTCCAATGGCTAGCTGTTTAACAAGAGAGGTTAGTTCAGTTATTTTATTCTCCAATCTCTGGATATTAGCAACAACTACCTCATTTACTACAATGGACACAGTAGCCCCTTTAACACCAAATTGTTGAGTGTTACTTGCCATATTGAAATCAAATTTCTTGCTGCTACTAGGGTCTTGTCCATCAAAGCTTCACCACTAGCAGTATCTATCATACTTTTGTCCATTAGTATCAGTCCCTCATAAAAATATTGGACCGAAAGTAGCTCACTGATTTGGTGATGCAGACAAGTTGCACACAACTTGTTGAACCTTTCCTAATACTCATATAATGTTTCACCAGTATGTTGCCTTATACCACATATTTCTTTCTTGATTGCTGTTGTTCTAGATGCAGGGAAGAATTTTTCCAAGAACATCCTTTTCATGTCTCCCCATGTATTAAACAGTACTGGTTGTAGGTACAACCAGTCCTTGGCAGCTACATCCAGGGAGAAAGGGAACGCCTTCATCTTAATGTAGTCTTCAAGGATTCCATGTGGCCTCATGGTGGAACACACAACATGGAACTCCTTGAGATGCTTGTAGGGGTTTTCACCTACAAGACCATGAAACTTAGGCAACAAATGTATTAGTACAAACTTAAGCTCATATGACTGAGCTTGTTCCAATTCATAATTTGAGCTCTCATAAGATCCATCTCCATCTTCTTATGATACTCCTCCACACTCTTGGAACCTTGTTACAACATTGGAGTTTATTATAGAGATCCCTAGTGTAGTAAGATGGCACAAATCTCTCTCTCATAAGTCTTTTCAATTCGGCTCAACTCTCATAAGGGTCCCTTCTCACTCTCCTAATGTCCTCCAACACTTGGTTCCACCAAAAAAGGCATAGTCACTAAATTCTAAGGTAACTAGTCTCACCTTCATCTTTTCACTAGAGTTAAACACTCAAATATTTGGTCCACCTTTAGCTCTCAATTAAGATAGGAATCCAGTTTACAATTCACTAGAGTCAAACACTTAAATATTTGCACTTCCCACTATTAAGCTCCTCCATCCTAGGTTCCTCCCTTCCTCTCTTATTTCTCTCATGCTTATCCACTCTCCCATTCCTTACATGCATCTCTTGTCTCTCATGCCTTTCCATTCTCTGAGACTTAAAGGACACACTCCTCTCACTATAATGGCCTTCATTATGACTTCCCTCACTTTCATGTAAGGATGTGACCCTATGCCCATCATTATTCTCTCTATTAATGGCTTCCACTTTAGCATTGACACTTTAAGTGTCTTTTCTCATAGAGTCCAGCTTCTCCCCCAACTCAATCATGTATTAAGATTTTAGGGAAAGGCTATCCCATTCTTGACTAGATTCTCCCATCTTGTTTTTCCTTATCTAACCCACACAATACACTCCTAAAACCTCTTTATTAATGTAGTAAACCAAGAGCAACTAAGCCTAAAACCTTACCACTCTATAAGTGTTTAACAAACTTGTGTTTCACTCTTTGTGGCTCTTTCTATAGTGTACTCTCTTGTCTTTTTCCTCTCAAAGCTCTACTCTATGTCTTGTGTAGGAAACTAATTCTACTAATCAAACAACTAGCTGCAATTTAAAGATAAGAAACTCTCTACAAACTCGTAAGAAGTTCAAGAAAAGGAAAACTCTAAGAAAAAACTAGGAATCCAAGAAGGACAAGCAAGAAAAGTTCAAGAAAGGAAGCTAAACTCAAATGGAAAATGAGATAAGAAGACTCAACGACTAAGAAAAGAAATAAAAAATGTAAGGGAATTATGATGATACATTGTTGTCCACAACCATTCACAAAACAATACAAACTATGTATAAAAACTAGTTGACGTAGAATTCTAGTAACTAGGTGTGTTTTTGTTTTTGTTTGGGACTTTCCACTAACTTTTTCGTTTGTTCTTTTTGCTTGTTTTATGTGCCTATGCTCTGTTTTTATTGCATTTTTGTTTGACATTAATCAATTTTTTCTTTTTCTTTTGAACTTTTTTTCACAAACACTTTTTTTCCACAATTTTTTTATACCACCACAAGAATTCCTACTACAAACTAATATGCATCTCATCAAAAAAATTCATGAAACACTTGGTACACTTCATATACATATAGAATAACACCTTCCCACATTAGAAAATTTCATAAACCAATTGAATCCAAGTACCTACCCAAGGGAAAAAAAAAGCATAGACAACATATACAACACAAAATTCAACAAGTTAGCATCATATTACTTGCAAATAAAAAATCCCCAAATCCTTCGTGTATGAACACTAGAAAATCAAATCACAAGCTAGGATAGGAATTTTAAGAAACTAAACTATGACCATATGGATGTGTGTTAGGTGAACAAAACCTAACAACTAGAAAGCAAAACAACTAAGATTTGAAGCTAGAAATGGAAGAAATTACTTACATGGAAGGGTTTGCCAACAACCCTAGGGATTCCATGGATTTTCTACAATTGATGACTTAAAATAGCACTTAGGTGATGATTGGAAGCTCTTATTACCACTTGATAAAGCCTTGGATCCACAATCAACACAAAAGATACAAAAATTGAAAATCCATGCTAATGATTTATGACCAAAAATAGTGAAAAAGAAAATGGAGAAATAGATAAGGAAGAAGATGACTAGACACAATTCCTAAGAATTAGATAAGAGAAGTAGAGATTTCCAAAAAGCACTATGGAGTCTTGATGAGAATCAGGGTTCTTGTTCAACAACAAGAGAAGAGAGAAAGTCACTTATAAGTGCTAAGTATAAATCTAATTTCATTCAAAAGTGATTAAGCTAACTACATTAGAGGCTTTCATGGTCCTTCACTAATCCTAATTAGCAACTAAACTAATCCTAATCTAAGCTAAGACAAGGCCTAAGGTAGCCCAAAGCAAGCCAGGTCCAATTCAATCAATAAAAGGCTCAGAATTTTGTGATAGAAATTATGACCGAAACCACTAAACAAGGAAATTGGTCCTAAATTGGGCCAAAGAGCAAGCTATGAAATGTAAATACACCTATTCTACTATGAAGATACAGGGAAAATACTCTATACAAAGTACTAAGCAAGGATAATTTTATAGCTCAATAAAGTACACTCTTGTTTGTTCTTCTTGTATGAATGATCATATATTGCATGTTAGGCAGTTGCTTGAACTCTTGAGATAAGAATCATTGTACGTAAATCTAGAGAAATGCACCTTTTCAACCAATGAAATGGTGTTTTAAGGATTTGTGGTTGGCTCCTATAGAGTCAAGGTTGATATTGAAAAAGTGAAGGCCATCCAAAGTTGGAAAACACTACAAATCATGAGTGTTGTAAGAAGTTTTCATGGGCTTGCAAGTTTTTACAGACACTTTGTTAAAAACTTTAGTACACTTGCTTCCCTTTTAAATGAAATAATTAAAAAGAATGTAGGATTCAAGTGGGAAGAGTTCCACGAGAGAGCCTTCCCAGATTTGAAGGATAGGCTCACTCATGGTCCTATATTAGCACTCCCAAATTTTGCCAAATTTTTTGAGTTGGAGTGTGATGCTTCCAATATTGGAATAAGGGTTGTTTTATTGCAAGAGGGGCACCCAATTTCTTACTTTAGTGAAAAACTTAAAGGTACACACCTTAATTATTCTACTTATGACAAAGAGCTTTATGCTCTAGTTATGGCCTTATAAGTGTGGCAACACTATTTGCTTCCTAAGGGGTTTGTGGTCCATAGTGGCCATGAATCTCTCAAACATTTGAGGGCTCAGAACAAATTAAATAAAAGGCATGCCAAATGCATAAAATTCCTAGAGCAATTTCCTTATATAAAGTAAGGAAAGATTAATATTGTAGTAGATGCTCTCTCTAAAAGACATGTCTTGCTAGCTATGATTGAAACAAAGTTTCTTGGATTCGAGTGAATTAAGGAATTGAACATAGAGGATGAGTACTTCAAGGAGATTTATAAGCTTTGATCCAATTAAGCCAAGGGAGGTTTCTTTAGGCATAAAGATTCTTTTTAGAGATGAGAGGTTATGTGTGCTGATAATACTATCAAAACACTATCAAAATCACTAGATTTTTCTCAATTTCTATAGTATAGGGACTAACCTAGGTCAATTTTCACAAGGACACAACCATCTTGTGTCCCCGGCAAAGATGCTAGTTTGATAATGCTGTCAAAACACTATCAAAATCACTAGATTTCCCTTAATTTCTGTAATGTAGGGACTAACCTAGGTCGATTCTCACAAGAACATAACCATCTTATGCCTAATCTTCTTGATCAAAAACCAAAATAAATGTCGAAAATAAGGGTTTGGGTGAAACAGAATTATGTAGAACAAGTAATTATGTGGAATAGAATTTATACAAAACATAATTAATCTAAAACAAATTGTGTAACATTAATTCAAGGATTCAATCATGTAATTAGTTATCATGGTTCTAAGAAGGATTCAATTTCATCTCAACCTAAGTTTCTTTAGATAATCATCTTATATTCATCCATGCATATTGAGATAATAATTGTAGTCCCTAATTAGCATGGATTTAGGATCACAATTGGTTGATTTTAGGTTATCAATTGATTACCTAATAGAACACAATCCAAAACTCGAGCGATATCACAATCATGAAAATGGATTAAGAATTGCATAAGGAAGATAAAGAATAAAAAATTCAAACCGATTTGCATTCCTGAACCTTGAATTGATAAGGAAGCTTAGCCTTCCATGGCCATTGTCATAGAAACCTTAGCATAATACATTGAAGAAAATGTAAAAGAAAATGAAGAAGAAAATGTAGAAGCAAAATGAAGATGAGAACGATTGAGAAGAGAGGAAAACTTCCCATGCAAGAAACCCTCTAAACTCTTCAAATCTCAAAAGTCCCCCAAAAATTGTTTCTAACTAACTAACTAACTCAACTACCTTAACTTCCTAACGATTACATTCTTGAAAATGCTAAGAAAAATGGGCTTGGACAGAAGAATTAGCAACCCAAAAAGCCCACCAACCAAGGCCCCATACTCTAGGCCAGAATATACAAGGAAAAATCCAATTAGAGTGGTGCAGAGGTAGTAACTTCAAGTCCAAGTCCACCTTTGACACTACCAATGGTCGAAATGGGTTAAGTCGTAAAGATAGAAGTTATAGATCTTTGTCATAGCTATCCAAGGCTACCAAGATTGTCCAATTTGGAGGTCTATAGCTCTATATATGGCCTGCACAAGATAGCAACCTCATAATGAAAATTAAGTTCGAAAATAAGCAAAGATTAGCAACTAACCCCAATTAAGTTCAATGGCTCAAGACTCAACCATTTTGTCAATACTAACCAAAAAATAATGTTAAATATCTCCAGCATAAGTGACTATTAAGTGCCTAAAAAATGCTCTATCATGTGCCTAGGAGTTCCATTAGGGAGTTGGTAATGAGAAAAGCACATGAGGGTGGCTTAATGGGCCATTTATGGGAGCTTAAGAGAGGGTGGCTTAATGAGGGTGGCTTAATGGCTTAATGGGATTAATGGGCCATTTAAGGGTGGCTTCATGAGGGTGGCCTAAACCTTAAATGAACACTTCTTTACGCTCACATGAGGAGAGATATACATCATGTATACGAGAGGTGTTTGGTTTTAAGGAAGCAAAGTCCAAGGTCTCTCCCCATGGTTTATATACCCCACTCCTTATCCCTACTTCCCCTTGGGTGGACATTTCTATGGATTTTGTCTTAGAGTTGCCTAGATCTATGGATGGCTGAGATTCCATCTTTGTGGTAGTAGATAGGTTTTCCAAGATATCCCACTTTATACCTTTTCATAAAGTAGATGATGCTTGTCATGTGGCTAATATTTTTTCAGGTAGGTGTTGAGACTTCATGGTCTTTCCAAGACCATAGTCTTTGAGAGGGACTCCAAGTATCTTAGTCACTTATGGAGGACCCTATGGAGTAAGCTTTGCCCCAAGCTAGTCTTCTCTACCATTTATTATCCTCAAACAGATGGTCAAACTAAAGTGGTAAACAAAACCTTGTCCTAACTTTTGAGATGCTTTATAGGAAAAAGTTTGAGATCATGGGAGGAGTGACTACCCCACATTGAGTTTTCATATAATAAGATAGTTAGTACTACTACATCTCATTCTCCTTTTTTACTGGTGTATGGGTTCAACCCCTTAACACCCCTTGATTTATTGTCCTTACTAGATGTGGCTTCTGGTTAAATGAGGATAGGCTCTCTAAGGCTTAATTTTTTAAGAAGCTCCATGAGAGGGCTAGGTCTCACATTAAGAAGAAAATAGGCCAGTATAAACAAGCCAATAGGGGTAGAAACGGAAGAGTTGGGATAAGGTCTTATTCACCACTTTAGTTTGTCCATCAGTTTAAGGATGACAAGTGGTGGAAAAGAGTAACTTAGTGTCAAGCTTACTCCAAAGGATTCTCCAAAAATGACTAAAGAAGACTATGATTTTAGGAAGACCATGTAGTTTTGCCACCTCCTTAAAAAATAAGTTGGCCACATGACATGCATTATAAACCCTATAATAAGGTATAAAATGGGTCATCTTAGAAAATCTATCTTCCACCACAAATATGGAATCTCTACCACCTATAGAACTAGGTAATCCTAACACAAAGTCCATAGAGATATCCACCTAAGGTGAGGTAGGAATAGGAAATGGGGTGTACAATCCATGGGATGAGACCTTAAATTTAACCACTCTACAAACCTAAAGCACCTCTCACAAATATGATGAAAATTTCTTCTCATGTGAGGCCAATAAAAGTTCTCAATAAGGTCTCATAATTTTTACATTTGCCAAAGTGACTCATTAGGCCACCTTCATGTGCCTCTTTCACTAGTAGTTCTCTAATAGAACTCCTAGGTACACACAACCTGCTTTCTTTAAATAAAAATCCTTCATATCTAAAGAAGCCTCCATTGGCCAAATTGACACAAAGATCGTAGGCCTCCTTAAAGTCATCATCCCCCCACATACAAGAAGACTTTCAAATCCAAGAAGTTTGGTTTCTAGCATGACAAGCAATGCATGCATCCAAGAAAGGGCGTCAACCACAATGTTAGCCATTTCTTGTTTGTGCTTAATAACATATGGGAATTGTTCTAAGAACTCAACCCCTTCTCATGTTTTTTATTTAATTTATGTTGGCCTCTCAAATGCTTGAGGGATTCATGGTCAGAATGAACCACAAACTCCTTAGGCAACAAATAGTGCTGTCAAACTTGTAGGGTCCTGACTAATTAAGTTGGGCACAAATAGAGCCTTTTTGAGGAACTTAATGGTGACTTATTTTAGATATATTTGACATCATTATATAGCTAATATTAACACATTGGTTGAGTCTTGGGTTAATTGGGTTTAGTTGCTAATCTTTGCTTATTTTTGGACTTAATTTTCATTGTGATGTTGCTATCTTGTGTAGGCCATATCTGAAGCTAAAACCATCCATATTGGACACTCTTGGTGGCTTTGGAATGATAAGACAATGATCTACAACTTCTATCCTTTGAGCTCAACCTAGTTCGACCGTTTTCATTGTAAGTCTACGTCAAGTTTTGGCCTCTACACTTACTCTATTGGGCCTTTCTTTGTATATTTTGGCCTAATTTTGGGACCTTAGTTGGTGTGCCTTTGGGTTACGAATACCTCTGCCCAAACCACCTTCCTTGGCATTTAAAGCATGTAATAAATAGTAGTTTGATGGTAGGGTTAGGGCAGTTAGACGTTTTTAGGACTTTTCAAATTTTGAGTTTTAGGAGGTTTCTTAGATCGCAGGTTTCATTTCTTTTCCTTTGGTTCTTGCTTTGTATGGTACTGCATTTTCGGTGACGATTTCCATGGAAGGTTAAGCTATCTTATCAATTCAAGTTTCAAGGTTGTAGTTCGGTTTGAGTTCTTGAATCATTCCTTGTGCAAATTCTATTATGTCTTTCCTTTCCAATTCTTAACCCATTTTCATGATTATGATTTCATTTGAAGTCTTGAATTGTGTTATGTTAAGTACTCGATTTATAATATAAAATCAACCAATTATGTGCTTGAATCCAGACTAATTAGGGATTGTGATTGTGATCTCAATCTAGATGAATGTTAGATGATTATCTAATGAATCTTAGGTTGATGTGAATTTGCACCCTTATTAGAACCATGATAACAAAACTAGATGATTGAATCCTTGGATTGATGTTGCGTAATTCTGTTTAGTCAAATTCTGTTTCGTTAAATTTTGTTATGCATAATTCCTTTAAATGATTTTGTTTACAAACAAACTGCCCTTTTTGCATTCAATTTGATTTCTATTCAACAAGATTATGCATTGCATGATTCTGTTCTTGAGAAATTCGACCTAGGTTAGTCCCTATATTGTAAAATTAAGGGGAATCTAGTGATTTTGATAGTGTCTCAACAACATTATCAAACTGACATCATTGCTAGCGACATAAGTTGTTGTGTCCTAATCTGATGATATTTTAACTCGTTTTATGTATAGATTATTTATGTGAGTGATTTCCACTTTCTTTTGTGTTTCAATATTTCCTAGAGGTAGGGTAAATAGTATAAATCCTTAAGGAGTAGTAGTAGAAATCATAAAATAGTGCAAATTACTAGTAGGCAAAAAAAGTGAGTATCTTATAACTGGCTAAAATTGGCCACATGACAAAAAAGATTCATACATCAAGGCCACCACATGATGGAGAAATATTATGCAGGGGTGGGGAGGGGGGGTTGATTTTGCCAAATTCAATAGTTTAGACCACTTTTTCAATTTTTTATTTTCATGATTTTTCAAAATTACCAAAAATTTCCAAAAAAAATCATAAATACATCATACAATGTCAGTGTGGTGTTAGAAATATTTTTAAAAATCGTTTGGTATCATTTTACCCCTCCTAGACCATTCTTGTCAAGTGTTTTCTATGTAAGGGCATTTCTATCATTTTACTATTTTTTTGTCAATTATGTTGTTTTCTACTATTTCTTGTCATTGTTTTTGTGCTATATGACTACGAGTAATCCATAGGAGTAGTGAAGTAATCCATTGGACAAGAGTGAGCAAGTGTCTACCTTGATTCAACCTGGCATGCCAAAGAAATGTAAAGATCCTGGCACTTTTACTGTCCCATGCACCATAGGTGAGTGCACTTTTGTAGATGCCATGTTGGATTTAGGCACCTTGATTAATGTTATGCCTTCATCAGTATATAGATCATTGAAATTTAGTTATTTAGAACCAACTGGTGTAATAATTGAACTGGCAAACAAAAGAAATATGATCACCTTGGCATCCTAGAGCTAGTCCAAGTAAATGAATAGATTTTTCCAATAGATTTTTTCATGTGTTAGATATGGAGGATAAGCCATCTAGCAAAGGATCCACCTTAATCCTAGGTAGACCAATCTTAATGACAACAAGGACCAAGATTGATGTGCATGTTGGAACCCTTTCCATGGAGTTTGGTGATAAGATGGTATAGTTCAACATATTTGAGACCATGAAACATCCCATAGAGAACCATTTTATCTTTGGTTTAGACATGATTGATGTATTGGTTGATGATTATATGCAGTTGCATTCTTACCTTTTTGCATTCTTTGAATTTTCTAATTTTGCTGATGTTGTTGGTTTGGCGGACTTTAAGTGCACTTGTGATAGGGGTAATGAGTGCTCCATTTGTGCATAAATACGTGTTGCTATTGATGCAAGTCTAAAGCTTTTAGAAGTTGTAGATATTGTAGCAAGTCAACCTCCCTCACCATCTATTATGCAACCACCAACCTTAGAGATTGGAAAATAAGATAACTGACTTGACCCTCTCGTATTAGACCACTAGCAATTGGACAACACCACACTAGTCTACTAGCTAGAGTGTACGACATTTGTGCCTCTATAGAACATCCAATTGATGCATGCCCCACATTGCAAGAAATTGAACTAAATAATGTGGAAATTGCTACAATGATAGGTCAATAGCAATACAGACATCCCCATGATCAGTACTCAAACTAGAGATACAGTTCTCTGCAAAACATATCTCAAAACCAGCAAAGATACCAACCATTGATTCCCCAATATCAAGAACCTCCCTTTAGACAACAACAACTTGTTTAGAAGAATAATAATTCACCTTCCTTGCAGGATTTGGTCAAGCAGATGGCTACAAGCAACATTTAGTTTCCACAAAATATGATTGCTACAATTCAGGACTTGCAAACATAGATTGGACAATTAGCCACCACTATGAACCAATTATAGTCAAATGATTTTGGATAGATCCCTTCTCAAACAATCATCAATCCAAAAGGGAATGTGAGTACCATAACTCTGAGGAATGGTAAGGAGTTACCATAGTAGTAGCTGATGACTAGTTGTCAATGATTCTAATGTAGATTTTCTTATGGAGCAGCAAACAAAAGTAGTTCCATTACCCTTCCCAACTAGAACAGTCTAGGTAAGAAATTTTGATCCAGATAAGGAGTTGCTGCAAACTTTTAGGAATGTGGAAATCAATATCCCTCTCCTTGATGCCATCAAACAGAATTTGAAATATGCAAAATTCTTCATGGAATTATGCACTCATAAGAGGAAGAAGTTGAAGGGAGATGTGGAGATGGGAAGAGATGTTTCTATATTGATCAAGAGTGAGCAAGTGTCTGCCTTGATTCAACCTGGCATGCCAAAGAAATGCAAAGATCCTAGCGCTTTTACTGTCCCATGCACCATAGGTGAGTGCACTTATATAGATGCCATGTTGGATTTAGGCGCCTTGATTAATTTTATGCCTTCATCAGTATATAGATAATTGAAATTTGGTGATTTAGAACCAACTGGTGTAATAATTGAATTAGCGAATAGAAGCATTATGATCCCCTTGGCATCCTAGAGCTAGTTCAAGTAAATGAATAGATTTTTCCAATAGATTTTCATGTGTTAGATATAGAGGATGAGCCATCTAACAAAGGATCCACCTTAATCATAGGTAGACCAATCTTAATGACAGCAAGGACTAAGATTGATGTGCATTTTGGAATCCTCTCCATGGAGTTTTGTGATAACATGGTACAGTTCAACATTTTTTAGGCCATGAAACATCCTATAGAGAGCCATTTTGTCTTTGGTTTAGACGTGATTGATGTATTTGTTCATGATTATATGCAGTTGCATTCTTGCCTTTTTGCATTCTCTAAATTTTCTAATTTTGCTGATGTTGTTGATTTAGCGGACTTTGAGTGCACTTGTGGTAGGGGTAATGAGTGCTCCATTTGTGCATAAATACGTATTACTATTGATGCAGGTCTAAAGCTTTTAGAAGTTGTAGAGGTTGTAGCAAGTCAACCTCCCTCACCATCTATTATGCAACCACCAACCTTAGTGTTGAAACCATTACTTGATCACTTGAAGTATGCTTACCTAGAGGACGACCAAAAACTTCCAGTCATTATACCCAAACCTCCAATCTGAGCAAGAGGTGAGGTTGTTACAGGTCTTGAGGAAGCATAGGAAAGCCATTGGTTGGACTCTAACTGACCTTTCAAGGATTAATCCTTCTCTATGCATGAATAGGATACTATTGGAGGAAGGAAGCCCGACCAATGAGGTAGCCATAGAGGCGATTGAACCCCACTGTTCTTGATCTAGTAAAAAAAGAAGTTATGAAGCTACTTGTAGTTGGGCTCATTTATCCCATATCAGACAATTAGTGGGTTAGTCTTGTGTAGGTGATTCTTAAGAAGTCTAAGATGATTGTGGTGAAGAACCAAAATAATGAGTTGGTTCCAATTAAAGTTCGGAATAGTTGGCGAGTGTGCATAGACTACAGGAAGCTAAACCAAGGGACTCGTAAGGACCACTTTCCTTTCCTATGTATTGATCAAGTTTTAGAGAGGCTGGTAGGTAAATCCCATTATTGTTTTCTGGATGGCTTTTTAGGTTAAATGAATATTCATATTGCACCAGGTCTAGTTTTGTCATTCTACACCTGTCGATGGGCATTATGGATCGCACCAGACAGCCCAGAAGGTTTTGGATAGTGGGTTTTATTGACCCACAATTTTCAAGGATGACTACCACATTGTTACCAAATATGAGCAATGCCAAAGAGTAGGAGTGGCTATCACCCGTAGGCATGAGATGCCCTAGCAACCTATTCTTTATTGTGAGATCTATGATGTTTGGGGTATTGATTTCATAGGTCCATTTCCTATTTCTTATGGTTATGCTTATATTTTACTTGTCGTTGATTATGTTTCCAAGTGAGTGGAGGCTAAGGCCACCAAAACTAATGATGCTAAAGTTGTCGCGGATTTTGTTAGATCCAATATTTTTTATAGGTTTGGTGTGTCGAAAGCTCTCATCACTGACTAGGGGAGCCATTTCTGCAATAAGACCATGTCCACTTTGCTTGAGAAGTATGAGGTGGTGCACAAAGTGGTTACTGCTTATCATCCCCAAACAAATGGGTACGTCGAGGTCTTTAATAGGGAGATCAAGTAGATTTTGCAAAAGGTGGTGCACCCCAATAGAAAAGATTGGAGCAAGTTACTGGAAGATGCTCTTTGGGTTCATTGGACAACTTACCAAGCACCGTTAGAAATTTCTCCTTATTGGATAGTTTTTGGTAAAGCATGTCACCTTCTGGTAGAAATATAGCATCGTGCATATTGGGTAGTGAAGAGATGTAACTTAGCTTTGACCAAGTGGGAAAGGAAAGAAAAATTCAATTGTAAGAACTTGAGGAGCTTCGCTTGGAGGCCTATGAGAACTCTAAGATTTACAAAGTAATGGTGAAGCGCTTCCATGATAACATGATCTTGAGAAAGAATTCCAAAGTGGGCCAAAAATTGCTTTTGTTCAATTCTCGCCTAATAGCAAATAAGCTTCATTCTAAATAGGATGGACCTTTTGTCATTGCTAACTTCTTTCCTTATGGCATAGTTGAAGTAAGAGATGAGGCTATCGACAAGATCTTCAAAGTCAACAGGCACCAACTTAAGCCATTTCATGAGAGTCCAACAATGACGGAGGGCGATGTGGAAGACCTCTCTTTGGTCAGGCCTATCCTCCTAGAAGTGCAAATATTTTGCACATTGAAAGTGTTTTACCCCACTTTCCTCCATGGTTATTATTGCATGTGTTGTATTTCTATATGCTTACATTAAGGACAATGCTCATTTTAAGCGTGGAGGGGGGGGGGATATTTTTTGCTTTCTGTTTTCTATTCTGCTTGTTATTTTGTTTTTCTATTATACTATTTTGATATTTTTCTTTTTTTTCTGTTCTGTTTGTTGTTTTGCTATTTTTATTTTATTATTTTGCTATTTTTCTATTTTTTGCAATAATTTTGTTGCTATATTTTTGTTTTTTTTAGTTTTCTATTTTTACTAGTTTTGCTATTTTTTCTTTGAATTGGAGCTTTTAGTGGATTTCTAGGTTGTATAAATTGTGAATAGTTGCATCATTCTTGATTGAAAGGTTTCACAACTTGATAATGAAACACTTTTGCATCTTTAGTGTAATGAGTGACTTGAAAATTAAATTTTAAATAAATGATGACAGTGCATTTATCCTTGTGTGATTTTGAGCCTTACATGTTGATGGCTTGCATCTTGCAATTTTCTTCTTTCATGTGTGATTTGAACGTGTTGCTAGTTACTCTAGGTTTTGCATTGACTCTCTTTTATGCCTTTTGTTCACATGTATTGGTGATATAATTTAGGCCTTCTTTCTTTATAGGCGCTAGCCAAATGGTCTTACCTTGCATTAGATCTCTTGCTTACCCCTTTTGAGCCTATTTAACTCTTTCTTTGATATTATAGCTCATTACAAGCCTAAAAGTGAAAAACCATTTCTTGGATTGCAAGTTTCATCTCTTTTCCTTTAGTTCTTACTTTGTATGGTATTGCATTTACTGTGACGATTTCCATGAAAGTCTAAGCTATCTTATCTATTCAAGGTTTCAAGATTTTAGTTTGGTTTGAGTTCTTGAATCTTTCCTTATACAAATTCTATTATGTTCTTTCCTTTCCCAACCGATTGGTCACACATAAAATTAATCGATTGAAGTTTTGGATTGTGTTATGTTAGATAATCGACTGATCATCTAAAATCAACCAATTGTGTGCTTAAATTCATGCTAATTATGGACTACGATTATGATCTCAATCCAGTATGAGTGAATGTTAGATAATTATCTAATGAATCTTAGGTTGATGTGAATTTGCACCCTTATTAGAACCATGATAACAAAACTGCATAATTGAATCCTTGGATTGATGTTGCGTAATTTTGTTTAGTTAAATTCTATTCTGCATAATTTTTTTGCATAATTCCTCTGCATGATTCTGTTTACACACAAACCTCTCCATTTTGCCTTCAATTTGATTTTTGTTCAACAATATTAGGCATTGCATGATTGTGTCCTTAAGAAATTCGACCTAGGTTAGTCCCTATACTACAAAATTAAGGAAAATTAGGTTAGTCCCTAAGAAAACTACCTCACTCATGCAAACATGAATTTCTCCAAATTAGTATACAAAGATTCATTTTTTATGAGTTGCAACACATTTTTAACATGTACAATATGGTCATCCATACATATAGGATAAACAAGGATATCATCAAAATAAGCAACCAAACATTTACCAATCTAATAAATCCCTAGGATCCTTTTAAGTCAAACGCTTTCCAAAAACTCCAAGAAAGGAGCTTCACCAAGAACTACTTGCAAAGGAACAAAGAAGAAGGAAACTTGTAATCTATGAGAAAGGAAGGAATGGACTGTGCTTGCCACTCACTCATGATAGTGAGGAAGATAAGAGTGTGTAAGATTCGCTACAAGCCTCTTGAAAGCTTGATAATAATTGAAAGCCACTTGCACAAGACAAGATAGGGAGAATTCTCTCAAAGTTGCAATGCAACAAAATTTCATTTACTTCAAATTTACTTTTATACTTGGTGGAGGGTGCCTTATATAGGCTTGGCTCCCTCACAGTATAGATAGCCTAAAAGGTCTAGGGATGTTTGAATATGAGGATTGGATGCTCATTCATGAAAGAACCATCTAATCTTGCTAGCAAAACAAGATAAAGCCATAATAGTCTAAGGAGTTTGGTGTAGAAGTTGCTACTTTAAGATGAGCTTTTAACACTATAGTTCAAATTGGGTTGAGCTCAAAAGATAAGAGTTGTATAAATTTATCTTAGCTTTCGAAAGATACTAATATCCAATTTAGAGGTCTATAGTTTCAGATATGACAGATATGGCAAAGTCTGTTTGGGTAGACTCTTCTAGACTTTTAACTGCTTTTCATGTTCTCTTTATCCCCCTTGATATTCTTCTTTAAGGCTTGTCAGGATCTTATTAGGCTCCCCTTCTTGAAAAGAATTTTTCCTCGAATTTGGCTCCTAGTTTTGATGAGTCACAAATTATACATCTTTTATGGACCTAAGAAGAGTGTTGCAAGACTATTTTCTGCTTAAGGATTAATTGTTAGCTGAGATTCATATGAAGGACCTAAAATTAGAGAAAATACGAATTTGTGTTAAATTGAAGATCTTATTAGCTAATAAATAGTCTTCTTCCCTTCTTCTGCAGGACTAAGCTGATTCCACCACGGCCAGGCAGAGGAGTCCCAGCCGAGACTGACTCCACCTCGGCCAAGAGAGTCATCTCGGCCAGGCTCAAAATTCAGCAGCCCACTAAAGCGCAGCCCAATTGCACCAGCCACGTCAACAATCCAACACAGAAGCCACCTCAGCTCCAGCTCAACTGCCATGTCATTCCTAGAGAAGCTTGCAGCGGAAGTCACGCAAGGGTAGAATAGGAAATCCACTTTGTAATTCTGTTAGGCTTCGTATTTCGCGCGCTCTTGTATATATAGGAGGAGTCGTGCACATTTTAGGGGCCTTTGGCATTCATATTTTCCCGCTTTCATTACCTTCATTCTCTCGCTCTCATCTCCTACACTCATAGTGGTTCACGGTGCTGTCAATGGAATTTCTCTCGATTGAGGAAGTGCAGGTTAGGAACTGAGAAGCCGAAGGTTACCCGAGCGGACCGATTGGATTACCAACGCACTCTGGTGGACTTGATCCTTAGCGTCCTAGCCAGCAAAGGTGGACCATCGCCGTCGACCATGGCGATTGTCGTGGAAGATGGAGTCACCAAATCCAGGCCCTATGTTTGTATTTTGTTTCCAATAATATAAGTGGTTCCTAATTTCTGATCTTTGTTGCATTCCTAAACTTTAATTCACTTGTTGCGTCGTGATTGCACAAAGTAATGTGAACAATGTTAAAGGTTGATAAGGACTATGGACTGAGTGAACGAACCAGAAGGACTTTGATTATTGGACTAAACATGAACACAGTAAGTAGTAGTAGAAGTAGAGTAGTTAGTTTAACTCCATTCGCATCTTAGCTTAATTGCATTTTACCTTATTTGCATGCCAAACCCCCTGTTTACTGCTTTCCAAGTTTGAAATGGAGTCAGTCCAACTCTGTTGCATCAGTCCGCATTCAGCCGAGCCGAGTCGAGAAGTCTCTACCGAGATCATCTCGTCTCAGTCTCTGTCGAAGGCATCTTAGCCAGTGCCGAGACGAGTCAACACTCTATACTTAGATTCTGCATTACTTCAGTTTGCACATAAAATCATAATTGAGCACACTATGTCCTTGAGAAAACTCGACCTAGGGTTGACTATACTATAGTTAGCTTTAGTTTATTTGATACGCGTTAGACGACTAAAAACCAACTTATCAAATTGGCACCGTTGCCAGGGAGACAAGTTCTTTCGTTTCTTTGTGTGCCAAACTAAGTAAAGACAAATCCCAAGTCTATAGAGTGTGTGTGTTGAGTCAGTCTATTGAGTCTTTGAAATTGTCTATATCTGTTTCTACTTTAGTAATAAAGCATGCTGAGTTTCTGTTAATTTTTCTGCGTGAATTCATCGCTAAAAAAAACAACAAAATATTTTTCTCTACATTGCATACTGTTAGCATTCTGCTCTGCATTCATTTTCGCATTGCACAATTGACTTGTATTTTTTTTTCTTATATTGCATTCCTACAGTTTTATTAGGTGATTAACTGATGGTTGTAGTTTACTGTTTTTGTAAGTACTAATTCAATTCTAATTTTTCTGCATAATTTGTACAATGCATGACTAAGAGTAGGATTGACCCTTTATATGCTTTTGACCCCGAAATAGAAAAAACCTTACGTAGTTTAAGGAAGGCTAGGAATCTAGTAGTAAATAATAGTAGAAGTTCTGATTCTATCATTAACTCTTACCAGTTGTGTACTGATAATTCTGTTGCTAGTTCTAACATTTTTGCAGAGCCAGGACAAATGGAGAACAATGACAGAACATTAAAGGAGTTGGCTACACCAGACGTGGTGTATCAACCTTGGTGCATCCAATACCCACAGCTCAAGCCAGCTCAAACATATGAATTAAAATCTAGTCTTATACATCTGTTGCCTAAATTTCATGGTCTTGCGGGAGAAGACCCCCACAAGCACTTGAAGGAATTTCACATGGTTTGCTCCACGATGAGGCCGTAGGGGATACTGAAGGATTACATCAAAATGAAGGCGTTTCCATTCTCCCTGGATGGAGCAGCAAGGGATTGGTTGTATCTACAGCCAGTTCTCCTTAACACCTAGGAGACATGAAGCGTATGTTCCTAGAGAAGTCCTTTCTGGCATCTAGAACTGTGACCATCAGGAAGGAAATCTGGGGGATAAGGAAGCATACAGGAGAGACTCTACGTGAGTATTGGGAGAGATTCAATAAACTTTGTGCCACCTGTCCACACCATCAGATTAGCGAGCCGTTGCTAATCCAGTATTTCTATGAAGGACTCTTAATGATGGACAGAAGCATGATTGATGCCGCTAAAGGAGGAGCTTTGATGGATAAAACACCAATAGCAGCAAGGCATCTGATCTCCAATATGACAAGTAATACACAACAGTTTGGGATCAGAGGGCCGAGTCAATCTCGGATGGTGAATGAAATCAGTGCAGCTTCCAACCAAAGACTTGAGAATCAGCTGACCGAATTGACATCATTGGTGAGACAGCTTGCTGTTGGACAACACCAACCAGCCATGGTAGCAAAAGTATGTGGCATATGTACTTCCGTGGAGCACCTCACTAACATGTGCCCCACACTTCAAGAAATTGAGTCGGACCAACCAGAGAATGTTGGAGCCATAGGTGGAATTTAGTACGGGAAGCAGTCGTATTAGAATCGGCCATTTGATAGTCAGCAGCATGGAAGACAGCCATTTCGGTCGGGATCGAATCAGGGGCCTTATGCAGCTCAATAATTCAGGTCCACACCGAATACATATCAGAGACAAGCAGGTTATCAATAGTCGACTCCACAATATCAAATGCCACCTATCCAACAACAACAGCAACAGTAGAGGGTGCCTACTCAAGGCAACTCTCCATCTCTGGAAGACCTAATGAAGCAGCTTGCAACTAGCAAACTGAAGTTCCAACAATCTGTGAGCTCCATCAACATGCAATTCCAACAAAATGTGACCGCCACCATCCAAGACCTCAAAACGCAAATTGGTCAGTTAGCTAATATTGTGAGCCAATTACAGTCGGCTAGATCCAGCAACCTCCCCTCTCAAACCATTCAAAATTCGAAAGGAAAGGCTAGTGTAGTCACTCTCAGAAGTGGAAAAGAACTACCTCAACCTACACTGCAATAGTTGCCGAGATCAGCTACAGCTGACTCTGGCCAAATGCTGACTCATAGTCTCGACCAAAGAAAACTATCCTAGTGCCATTCCCAAGTCGGACCATCTCAGCAAGTAGGCTGGAGTCAGATGAAGAATTGTTGAAGATGTTCCGAAAAGTGGAAATCAATATTCCACTCCTCGATATGATTAAACACGCTCCTAAATACGCCAAATTCCTCAAGGAATTGTGCATAAGGGGAACAGGGAAATTGGAGGTATTGTGTCAGCCTTAACAAGAAATGAAGAACTCACTGCAGATGCCCCACAAGCACTGCCAAAGAAATGCAGAGATCCTGGAATCTTTTCTGTCCCATGCACCATTGGCGAATGAACTTTTGCGAATGCCATGCTAGACCTAGGAGCCTCAATCAATGTCATGCCTACATCAATCTACCAAGCCCTGAATTTTGGTGATCTTGAACCCACAGGGATGATCATTCAGCTTGCAAACCGAAGCATTGTTCAACCCCTAGGCATTCTCGAAGATGTCCTTGTCCAAGTTAACAAGTTAATATTTCCAGCTGATTTTTATATGCTAGATATGGAGGATGAGACATCCGAGAAGGAATCAACCTTAACTTTGGGGAGACCATTCCTGATGACTGCCAAAACAAAGATTGATGTGCATGTGAGGACGCTCTCAATGGAATTCAGTGACACCCTGGTGCAGTTTAATATCTTTGAAGCCATGAAGCACCCCACCGAGGACCATTCTCTCTTTGGCATTGACATGATTGAAGAACTAGTTGAAGAATATCTTTAGCTAGACGGCTGTAGTGAAAACATAGATGATTTTGTTGGAAATGTTGATGTCACCAGTTGCTTAGGGTCCACAACAAAAGAGGCCAACTATGAGGAAGTACATAACCTCCCTAACTTCGAGGACAATAATGATGACATTACTAACTTGGATTTTGAAGCTGAGTTGTTTGAAGAGATAGACCAAGTGTGCAATCATGAAAACCTCGAGTGTGTAAATAATGCAGAAGTCGAAGTTGTCCGAACTAGCAAGCCTTCATCTGCACAACTAGCAACAATTTTCACAGCTCAAGGTGAGCCGGCTATTGAAAGTCGAGACCAAAGAATGACTAAAGTCAACTTGGCGAAGCAAGGCCGAGACCGAGAAGAGAAGAAAGTAAACTCGGCCAATGCAAGCTGAGAGCAAGGAAAGATCAAAGTCAACTCGGCCAAGAGCAAGGAAAGACCAAAGTCAACTCGGCCGAGATGCAGAGAGACGAAACTGTCATGATTGCCGAGACCATCTCGGCTAATGAAAACCAGAAGCAAGCAGAAATTGTATTCACTATTCCATCCGGATCCGAGTTCGAAGCTGCATAAGAAGCCAATGCCGACTCTAGTTCGACAAGTGCTAAGCCCACCAAGGGGAGTCAGCCAAAGCAACCGAAGGCTGAAATCATGTTGGCACACCTGGTGCCGAATCCTGACCAAGTCGGCCAGATGGATCCGAAGTCATTAACCGAAAATTCTTCATCTACACCACCACCCATGGAACTAAAGCCATTGCCAAATCATTTGAAATACGCCTACTTGGACAATGAACAGCAACTCCCAATTATTATTGCCAATAACCTTCGTCAGGAGCAAGAAGATAAGTTGTTGAATGTCCTGAGGCAACATAAGAAGGCGATCGAGTGGAAACTATCAGCGCTTCCTGGCATAAACCCCTCCATCTGCATGCACAAAATACTAATGGAGGAGGAAATCAAGCCCATAAGGCAACAATAGAGAAGACTGAATCCGACAATCCTGGAAGTGGTTAAAAAGGAAGTCACCAAACTTCTTGTTGTAGGGATCATCTACCCCATCTCAGATAGCCAATGGGTGAGCCCTATGCAAGTTGTACCGAAGAAATTCGGGATGACTATCATGAAGAACCAACATGATGAGTTGGTGCGAATGAGGATTCAGAATAGTTGGCGAGTCTGCATTGACTATAGAAGACTAAGCCAGGCAACTCGCAAGGACCACTTCCCTTTGCCTTTTATTGATCAAGTCCTGGAAAAGCTATCAGGGAAATCCCATTACTGCTTTTTGGATGGTTTCTCTGGTTACATGCAAATACACATTGCCTTTTATTGATCAAGTCCTGGAAAAGCTATCAGGGAAATCCTATTTCTGCTTTTTGGATGGTTTCTCTGGTTACATGCAAATACACATTGCACCAAAAGACCAGCATAAGACCACCTTCACCTGCCCATTTGGTACCTTTGCTTACACTCGCATGCCATTTGGCCTGTGTAACGCGTCGAGCACGTTCCAATGCTACATGACAAGCATCTTCTCGGATTTACTACAAGAGTGCATGGAGGTGTTCATGGACGACTTCACGATGTATGCGAATTCATTTGAGGCATGTCTGGAGAACCTGTCCAAGGTGTTGAAGAGATGTATTGACACAAACCTCATGCTTAATTTTGAAAAGTGTCATTTAATGGTGACCGAGGGAATAGTGTTGGGTCATCTAGTATCCAGTAGAGGCATTGAGGTGGAAAAATCAAAGATAGACATCATCACTTCCCTTCCAAACCCCACTTCGATGCGGGAAGTTTGCTCATTTCTAGGACACGCAGGCTTCTATAGAAGATTCATCAAGAACTTCAGCAAACTCGCCTTGCCTCTGTCCAGATTGCTACAGAAGGATGTGGATTTCAACTTTGACCAGCACTGTATGGAAGCATTTCAGGAGCTGAAGAACAGAGTTACATCCGCTCCCATTCTGCAAGCACCAAACTGGGACTTGCCATTCGAGCTGATGTGTGATGCATCTAATTCGGCATTGGGAGCTGTTCTCGGCCAAAAAGCTGGAGTCGACCAACCCATGCATGTAATTGCCTACGCATCTCGTACCATGGACCCGACCCAGCAAAACTACACAACAACTGAGAAGGAACTCTTGGAAATTGTCTTCGCCTTGGAAAAATTTCATTCATACCTTATTGGCTCAAGAATTGTTGTGTTCTCTGATCATGCTGCCCTGAGGTACTTGTTGAAGAAGCCGAATGCCAAACCGAGACTGATTCGGTGGATGCTTCTTCTTCAAGAATTTGACATAGAAATCAGAGACAAGAAAGGTGCCAAGAATTCAGTAGCAAATCACTTGAGCAAGATTGAGAGGGAAGAAAACCTCATGCCTATCAAAGATGCATTCCCAGATGAGCAATTGCTACACATCAAAACGTCTACACCATGGTTTTTTGACATTTTCAATTATGTGGAAATATCTCAGTTCCCACCAGAGGCATCCCGTCATACAAGGAAAAACTCCAAAGCGATGCCAAATACTGCATATGGGATGATCCCTACCTTTAGAGACTCTATAGTGATAAAGTCATTTGTAGGTGCATTCTTGAAACCGAGATCAATTCAATCCTCCAGTTCTGCCACTCAACACCTGGAGGCAGCCACTATGGATCAACTTGGACTGCTAGGAGAGTGCTTGATTGCGGGCTCTATTGGCCCACTATTTTCAAAGACGCTCATCAGTTCGTCTCCACCTGCAACAAATGTCAAAAAGTTGGAATGGCCATGAATAGAAGGCATGAAATGCCCCAACAACCCATCTTGTTTTGTGAAGTCTTTGACGTTTGGGGTATTGATTTCATGGGGCCATTCCCAATCTCCAATGGCTATTCATACATATTGCTGGCCGTTGACTATGTTTCAAGATGGGTAGAAGCCATTGCCACCAAGACCAATGACGCCAAAGTAGTAGTGGACTTTCTTAAGTCCAATATTTTTTGCAGGTTTGGTGTTCCAAAGGTGCTCATAAGTGACCAAGATAGTCACTTCTACAACAGAGCCATGGCTTCCCTTCTTAAAAAATATGGGGTGACGCACAGAATCACCACAGCCTACCATCCCCAGACAAATGGCCAAGCCGAAGTTTTCAATAGGGAAATTAAGAAAACGCTACAAAAGATGACCAATCCCAACAAGAAAGACTAGAGCCGACTCCTTGAGGACGCTCTTTGGGCACATAGAACTACATACCGAACACCGTTATGGATGTCTCCATATCGGATTGTCTACGGTAAAACCTGCCACCTTCTTGTGGAACTAGAGCACAAAGCTTACTGGGCTGTCAAATAGTGCAATTTGGCCTATGACCAAGCTGGAGAGTAGAGGAAATTCCAACTGCAAGAGTTAGACGAACTCTGCTTGGAAGCATATGAGAACTCCAGGATCTATAAGTTGAAATTCAAGAAATTCCATGACCAACAGATCTTGAGGAAAGACCTCCGAGTCGGCCAGAAAGTGTTGCTATTTAATTCACGACTAAAGCTCATAGCAGGTAAGCTTCGCTCTAGATGGGATGGACCTTTTGTTATCACTAACATATTTTCCTATGGTGTAGTGCAACTAAAAGATGAACAAAGCAATAGCACCTTCCAGGTCAATGGGCATCAAATCAAGCCATTCTATGAAGGTCTAACACCAATTGCAGGTGACATGGAGATCATCTCACTAATGGACCCAGCTCTACCAGATGGCGCAACCCAAGCCTACTCTGTTAGCCCCTCTCAATCATATCAAGCATTGAGGACAATGCACAAAACAAGTGTGGAGGGTACCGTTGTAGCCATCTGAGACTGCAGACTGTTTAATAATTTGCTCTGATATTGTTCATACTGTTCATTCTAGCTCAATTTTAATATTGTTTAAATCTCTGTTTGAATTCCTGTTTTGTTTTTGTTTCCTTAGTTCTGTCCTTGTTTCAATTCCATCTTGAGCCATTTCCTCTTCTTTCCTGGATGCCAAACCGAGTCCTTCCGGGCTCTAGTACCATCTTGGCCAAATCCGAAGTGACTTCAGCCAGACAGGGTTTTAATTGTCTTTTGTTTTCTGCCTTGTTTCCTCCCAGCAGGATTCCAGAATTGGATTGTCAAAAAAAATGTTTTGGAAAGAATCTTAAATTGACTTCTGGAAGTTTGATGAGACAGTGTGAAGTAATTCTACAACTCTAAGAAGAGATGACTCTTGCCTGAAGGGAATGAAACTTTGGTGTTTCTAGGCAATGATTGACTAAAAACTGAAAAGGAAAACCTTCGGTGATAGAGCAAAATAGCCTGTGTGACAATTTGAGCCTTTTTGTACATATTAATGGCTTGCGTCTTGTCATTCGCTCTTTTCTTGTGTGATTTTTGCATTCATGATTAATTGTGTATTCTGCATTTTGCCTTGACTCTCTAAATACAACTGTTTTCACATGCAGGAATGACATGATCTAGGTCATGTTCTTATGAGCCCCGAGCCAAATAAAGCCTACCTGAAAAAAAATGTTGTCCCTTGTTCACCCCCTTGAGCCTGATTAACCATTCTTTTTGACAGCTCATTACAAGCCAAGGCCAGAAAAACCATGATTTAACCTCATTGTTAGGGAGCAGAGGATCCTTGGAATTGTCTTGGGAGTAAGTCATATTCAAGTGTGGGGGAAGCTCCGGGAAGTAGAATCAGTCTAGAATCCTCTAAAAGCTTGAAAAGAAAAGAAAAGAAGCGAGTGCAAAAGTTGAAAAATCTAAGTTGAAACTAATCAAAAACAAAACAGCAAGGCTACATGAATATTAGGAAAGAAAGAAAAATAAAAGATCAGAAAATGGGAAAGAAGTGAGTAGATAAGAATTGAATAGAGGAAGGAGATCACAGCATCTTAGGCTGCCCCTCATGCTGATGAAGCTTACTCGTCATTGCTCCTCTTTTCCTTGCAGGTTTTGAAACCACTTTCCATATTTTATCCTATCCGTGTCCCTAGCCTCGCTACAAGCCAAAAGGAAGTCCTAGTGATCATGACTACTCATGTTTTTGTAAGTGTAGGAGGAGAGCCTTGCCAAAGTAAAGGAATTCTAGTTTCATGTAATGTTGAGTGTAAATACAAACCCAAACACTTGAGAGACTGAGAGAATACTTACCTAAGTGAGAGCTCTATCACTGTTGGTTACCTTTTACTGTTGCAAGTCATGAATTCGCCTCGAGCTCAGGAGAAGTAGTTTCAGATTGTTTGCGTAATCTTAATCTCGGGGTGATTGAGTACTGACTTCATCTCAGCTGAACTTAAGGAAGCCAATTTGAAAAATTATTTTCTATCTCTAAAAAAAATCTTCCTTGTCGATTTCATTTGATTTTGCCTAGGAGTGTAAAAGGTTAAGTGTGGGGGTCTCATGAGTCATAAATTATACATCTTTTATGGACCTAAGAAGAGTGTTGCAA
This sequence comes from Mucuna pruriens, assembly GCA_025330945.1. Taxonomy (NCBI): domain Eukaryota; kingdom Viridiplantae; phylum Streptophyta; class Magnoliopsida; order Fabales; family Fabaceae; genus Mucuna; species Mucuna pruriens. Next base: position 5,605,222 of record JAENHJ010000532.1, read on the forward strand.
GACTATTTTATGCTTAAGGATTAATTGTTAGCTGAGATTCATATTAAGGACCTAAAATTAGAGAAATACGAATCTGTGTTAAATTAAATATCTTAGCTAATAAATAGTCTTCTTCCCTTCTTCTGCAAGACTAAACTAATTCCACCGTGGCCAGGAAGAGGAGTCCCAACTGAGACCGACTCCACCTCGACCAAGAGAGTCGTCTCGGTTAGGCCCAAAATCCAGCAACCTACTAAAGCGCAACCCAATAAGGAGCAGCCCAATTGCACCAGCCACATCATTATTCCAATACAAAAGCCACTTCAGCTCCAACTCAGCTCCAACTCAGCTGCCATGTCATTCCTGGAGAAGCTTGTAGTGCAAATCACGCAAGGGTAGAATAGGAAATCCACTTTGCAATTCTGTTAGGCTTTGTATTTCGCGCGCTCTTGTATATATAGGAGGAGCTGTGGACGTTTTAGGAGCCTTTGGCATTCATATTTTCTCGGTTTCATTACCTTCATTCTCTCGCTCCCATCTCCTACACTCACGGTGGTGCACGGTGCTATCAATGGCATATCTCTCGATTGGATTACTAACGCACTCTGGTGGACTTGATCGTCAGTGTCCTAGCCAGCGAAGGTGGACCATCGCTGTCGACCATGGCGATTGTCATGGAAGATGTAGTCACCGAATCCAGGCCTTGTGTTTGTATTTTATTTCCAATAATATAAGTGTTTCCTGATTTCTAATCTCTGTTGCATTCCTAAACTAATTCACTTGCTGCGTCACGATTGCACAAAGTAATGTGAACAATGTGAAACTAAGCTGATCGACTAGAGAACCTAGAATCAACTCTAGACTTAATCCCTACCAACTTATGAGGTAGCAATTATGTAAATCCTCGGTATGGCAATGGACGAATGTTTGGCGATCGTCATAAGAACATTAAAGGTTGATAAGGACTGTGGACTGAGTGAATGAACCAGAAGGACTTTGATTATTGGACTAAACATGAACACAATAAGTAGTAGTAGAAGTAGAGTAGTTAGTTTAACTGCATTCACATCTTAGCTTAATTGCATTTTACCTTATTCGCATTCCAAACCCCCTGTTTACTGCTTTCCAAGTCTGAAATGGAGTCAGTCCAACTCTGTTGCCTCAGTCCACATTCAGCCGAGCTGAGTCGAGAAGTCTCTACCGAGATCCTCTCATCCCAGTCTCTACCGAAGGCATCTCGGCCAGTGCCGAGACGAGTCAACACTCTACACTTAGATTTTGCATTACTTTAGTTTGCACATAAAATCACAATTGAGCACACTGTGTCCTTGAGAAAATTCGACCTAGGGTTGAGTATACTATAGTTAGATTTAGTTTATTTGATACGCGTTAGACGACTAAAAACCAACTTATCAAGTTTCCTGTATCAAAAGGAGACAAATTAGTAACATGGAAGATATGACTACCCTTATAAGTTTGAGGCATGTCCAAGAAATAAGCAATATCATTTATTTTAGTTACCACATGGATTATCTCAGTCTGTCCATCCATTTGGGGATGACAAGTAATAGCAAAGTATAACTTAGAGTCAAGCTTACTCCACAAGGTTCTCTAGAAGTGACTAAGGAATTTGGAGTCCCTTTTAGAAACTATGGGCTTATGAAGTATTATAACTTCTTTAAAGAACCCTAGCCACTTTTTGTTATTAATTTTACTTATAGGGGAAGCAAGGATACTAAATCTTTTCACAAAATGCCTATAGAAACTAGCTATCCCATGCAAGCTTCTAATATTTCTAATAGAACCTTGGGTAGCCTTTACCTTCTTTCCATTTATTTTGACTCCTTGAGAGCCAACCACAAAGCTTAGGAAGAAGGCTTTATCTTGATCATTCATTTATGTGTAAAGAATGCATAGTATTATTAACATAAAAAAGATGGCACATCAAGTTGATCATAGTCAATTATGTGTAAGGGATGTTAAAGAGTTGCATATGAAAAGAGTATATCATCACTTTTCAATTCAAGAGAGTATCTATTATCATACAAGCTAGCATATACTCTTAAAAAGGCATAAAACCATGGTAAGTTTTTCACATCAAAGCTTCTACCCAAAGATGCACATATATATTCATCCAATCCAACTTGATTATATGTTCCTAATCTAAGTTATTTTGTGCCAATTCATTTCTTTGGTCATGCATCACCCTTTTAATTCCATGATTATACCATTCAAGCACATGAGTAATGGATAGTCCATCAAACTTAGTTGCAGCACTAAGAAGTAACATGTAGTGTCCATGATCATGCATAAAAACACCACAAAGCTCAAGCATTTTAAAAGTAAGATGCAAGTAATTAACACAAGCTTTAGGTAACAAGCTTTATTTGGAAGAACTTTTCCTAAAGTCTTTCTACTAACTAAAAAGCTCACACTATTATTTTTCTTTGCTTTCTTTTCTTTAATTTTCTCTCTTGATTTTCTCTCTTTTTCTTTCTCTTTCTTTTCTTCGTCTCTTTTTTGTTTCATTTTTATATGATCCTCTAAATTTTTTTTGGAGTTAAGGGTTTGAGAGTTACCTTATTACCCTCATGCACAAAGGAGAACTTGTTAGTAACACCATCATAGGTTACCTTCCTATCATATTGCCATGCTCTCCCCAATAGGACATGGGAAGCTTCTATTAGAACTACATCACAAAGAATTTCATCTTTGTACTTACCCAATGTTATGGAAATTGATGCCTCCTTATCGACAATCATATCTCCATGCTCACTCAATCATTGAAGTTTGTAGGGTTTGGGATTGAGAATAGTAGAAATACAAATTTTATCAACTAGCCTTTTACTAGCTACATTTACATTGCTTCCTCCACCTATTATTAAAGAACAACATTTGCCTTGGATCAAACATCTTGAGTGAAATATGTTTTCTCTTTGGGATTGATCTTTTCCATTAAAGGTTCTCATCAGTCTCCTTACCAATAAAAGGTATCCTTCATAAGGTGCTTCCTCACTTGAGTAACCACCTTCACTTCTTAATATTGAAGTTTCCTCTTGGGAGCTTTCACTTTCAATGTCTCCATTTCCTCTTAGGATCATTTTTTATTGGGACATTGTGAGATAATATGTCCTTTCCTTAAACAATTAAAACACTCATTGTTCTTTTAAAGGGGCCACTCCCTTTCTTAGGACTGTTTTTCATTTTTATGAGTTTATCTTCTCTCTTTTCATTACCCTTCCAATTAGAGCTTGTGGTAGGGTAAGTTCTTTTTCTATGCCTTTTAAGTTAAAGTTCAACTTTTAAGGTTGGTGTAAAGTGTAGATAGAGATGTATATTCATGCAATTCAACAAAGTCTTGTATATCTCTATTCAAGCCATGCAAGAATCTAGTCATTGTGACTTCTTGTGACACAATAACTTGTGCTCTTATTAGTGTTACTTCAATCTCTTTAAAATATTCTTCCATACTTTCTAGACCTTAGTACATTCTTTGTAACTTTACCAAAAGATCTCTTGTATAAAAAGATGGAACAAATCTTTCTCTCATTTCTTTTTTTAGTTCATCTCATGACTCAATGGGAGCTCTTCTCATACCCCTTATTTGAATGAAAATCTCATTCCACCAAACCAATGCATGTCCTTCAAAAGACAAAGTAATTAGCTTGACCTTAATCATATCATCACAATCAATACATTTAAGATTTTGCCCTACCTTCATCTCCCAATCATAATAATCATTTGGACCATCATTACCAAGAAAAGGAGGGATTTTACCTTCGATAAGATCCATGGGACTTCTTTTTGGCTCATCTCTAAATCTATTATGTCTCTTCACTCTCTCACTTCTATGGGATCTTATGGATTACTATGATAACTTTAATATCCTCCGTCATGACTATTCTCACTTTCTTTCCTAGATTTTGTGCTTCTTTCTCCTTCCCTTTACTTAAGGAATTTATCCTTGCATTAATATTCTGTTTGTTTATTCTCATTGACTCTAAAACACCACCCAATTTCTCAATTTTATCTTCAAGATTTTTCATATGTTCCATCATCATCCTTGACTTAGGAGAACAGTTCTCCAAACTAATGCTAGAACTATCCATCTTTCTCACTCAGTTTTTCCCCCTCACTTTCACCTAAAACGGAAGCAACTTACCTCCAACTTCTGCACCTAAACCATGACCAGAGAAAAGGTAAACCTCACCACTCCTTAGTGTTTACACTCTACTTTCGTGTATATACACTTTAGGGACTTTTTCTCTAATGCAGTTTCTTGCCTTTTACCATTTTTTCCCTATCTTTGGTTTGTTTAAGAGTATTTAACTATTTAATAAAGCTTTCAGTTGCAAGTGAAATACATCAAATATTCACACTGTTAAGAATTCCAAGGAAGAAAACTTCAAGGACAAAACTAAGAGGCCAAAGAAATTGACAAGCAAAAAAGCATAGAAAGAAAGCTAAACTCAAAGGGGGAGTTTGGTAGACAATTAGAAGACTCAAAGAAAGGATTAAAGAACATTAACATGCAGAGGATCTTCTATATAAAAACCATAATATCCAACCATGATCTCAACACCACAAGAATTTTACAAAATTATGCACGCAATACAACATATGCACACTATACTTTTGGTGTGATTAGTAATCTTTTCTCCTTAGACCATAACCAATATCGAATCAGTAATTGCTCGTTGATCTGGCTAGTGTGCATATTCACACTGTTAATGAACATGAAGGATTATGCTAGAGAAAAGGACCAGGGAAGAGCAAGATACAAGCATCTAACAATTCTAGCTACCTACATGAACTACAATTCCATATTTGGATGAATGCTTGATAAAGAACAACTTCTCCGCACTTGAAACCATGCAAGAATGACCCAATATGCTTTGATACCACTTGGTAACTCCCTAGGATCCTCTTGAGTCAAATGCTTTCCAAGAACTCCAAGAAAGGAGCTTAATCGAGAACTACTTGCAAAGGAACAATGAAGAAGGAAACTTGCAAATTGTAAGAAAGGAAGGAATGGACTATGCTCACCGCTTACCAATGATATTGAGGAAGATAAGAGTGTGTGAGATTTGCCACAAGCCTCATGAAAGCTTGATAAGAACTGAAAGGCTCTTGCATAAGAAAAGATAGAGAGAATTCTCTTATAGTTGCAATGCAACCAAATTTCATTTACTTTATAGTTACTTTTACACTTGGTGGAGGGTGCCTTATATAGGCTTGACTCCCTCACAATATAGATAGCCTAAAGGGTCTAGGGATGTTTGAATATGAAGATTGTGTGAACTAAGGTAGGGAGACTCAACTTCTATACTAGCCTAAGGCTAGCTACATTCACACTACTACCTTCATCAATAATTAGGCAGCATAGCTTTCCCATGACATGACACCTAGAATGAAATATATTCTCCCTTTAGGAGTCATTGTCCTTACTAACTAAGGAACTCATTGATAGAGCATTTTTTAGGTACTTAATAGTGACTTATGTTGGACATATTTGACATCGTTTTATGGTTAATATTGAAACATTGGTTGAGTCTTGGGTTATTGGACGTAATTGGGTTTAGTTGCTAATATTTGCTTATTTTTGGACTTAATTTTCATTATAGTGTTGCTATCTTGTGAAGGCCGCCATATCTAGAGCTACAAACCTCCACATTGGATAATCTTTGTGGCTTTAGAAAGCTAAGATAAAGATCTAACACTTATCTCTCTACAAATTCCTTAACCCAGATCAACTTCCTTGGCATTCATATCATGTAATATATAGTAGTTAGTTAGTAGGGTTAGAGTAGTTAGACATTTTTATTCTTTTCCAAATTTTGAGTTTTAGGAGGTTTCTTGGATCACATGTTTCATCTCTTTTCCTTTGGTTCTTGCTTTGCATGCTGTTGTGTTTTCTGTGACAATTACCATGGAAGGCTAAGCTATCTTATCAATTCAAGGTTTCAAGATTGCAGTTCGCTTTATGTTCTTGAATCTTTCCTTATGCAATTTCTATTATGTTCTTTTCTTTCCAATTCTTGACTCATTTTTATGATTATGATTTCACTTGAAATTTTGGATTGTGTTATGTTAGGTAATTGATTGATCACCTAAAATCAACCAATTATGTTCTTGAATTCATGCTAATTAGAGATTATGATTACACTATCAATCTGTATGGATGAGTGTTAGATGATTATCTAATGAATCTTAGGTTAATATGAATTTGCACCTTTATTATAACCATGATAACATAACTGCATGATTGAATCCTTGGATTAATGTTACATAATTTTGATTAATTTAATTTTGTTTTGTTTAATTTTGCTATGCAAATTTTACTGCATAATTCTGTTACACACAGACCCCTCATTTTAGCATTCAATTCGATTTTTGTTGAACAAGATTAGGCATTACATGATTGTGTCATTGGAAAATTCGACCTAGGTTAGTCCCTATACTATAAAAAAGAAATCTAGTGATTTTGATAGTGTTTCGACAATATTATCACTCATTAACCTTCTCATAATAAAGAGTTCTCCCTCACAATGAGAGGAATAACTTGAAGACTCAACATCACTAGAGGAAGAAGAGCCGTCATGGGAACTCTCACTCTTTACATTTCCATCTTCTTTCAAAACCATGGTTCTTTTATTGGGGCATTGGGTGGCAATGTGCCGTTTGCCTAAGCACTTAAAATACTTAATTCTACTACTCTTAGAAGAACTAATGGTAAATGAGGTAGCTTCCTCTTTTCAGCCATATAAAGGGACACTTTCTTTCTTAGGACTCTTGTCCTTTTCTTAGCCTTTTTCTTTCTTTTTCCTTACCCTTCCTACTAGAACTGCTAGGGTAGATTTTTTGGAGAGTAGACACCTCTTTAATTGTCAGTCAACTTTAGTTGCTTGATACACTGAATCATCAAGAGAGTTATAATGGTACAACTCTACAACCTCTTATGCCTCCCTATTCAAGCCATGCAAAAGATCAAGCCATAATGGCTTCATGTGACTTTAACATATTGACTCTTATCAAAGCAACTCCAATTTCTTTAAAATACTCCTATACACTTTTGCACCATTGATACATTCTTTACAATTTATTAAATAAGTTCCTAGGATAGGAAGCAAGAAAAAATCTAGTTCTCAACTCTCTCGTAACATCTTGGCATGTATCTATATGCCTTCTTCTACCAGCCTTTTAGAAACAACTCCTTGAAGCCTTCTCTATACTTAGTGTTGCTTTTAATCAGGTAGATTACAAGTGATGTACATCTTGACGAGGTTGAAAATACTTGTTTGTAAGTCTGTTAGACTTTATGGGAAAATCCTTCGAGTTAAAGGGACTGGACGTAACTCTTGTGGAAGAGTGAACTAGGATAAATCTTGTGTGTCTTTTCTCTTTTATCTTCTATGTTTTGCTTTCCACACCTCTTTGTATGGTCCATTGGACAACATTTAGAAGTTGTTTTATATCCTACATTTTGCAAAAAGCTTAAAAAATCACACACACATAATTCAATCCCTTTTTCTTGTGTGTTTCTTATTTCTTCAAATAGGACCTTATCCCAACTCTTGAGGTGCTTTGTAGGAAAGAGTTTGAGGTCATCGGAGGAATGGCTACACCATATAGAGTTTGCATATAATAGGGTGGTCAGTACTACTACATCTCATTCTCCTTTTGAACTAGCTTATGGGTTCAATCTTTTGACCCCTTTGATTTGTTGCCCTTGCCAAATATGGCTTCCAAGCTAAATGAGAATGGGTTTTCTAAAGCCTAAATAGTTAAGAAGTAATACAATCCTGATAAGCCTTGAAGAATAACCTTAAGAGGATAAAGAGAACATGGACACCAAAGCACTCTAAGGCCATGTGACAAGGGGTAGGATGAGAAGATTACAAGAGCAAATGCTTTAGAAGATTGGTGATAAGTCAAATTTTATCCATTATACAAGGTCTTAAGATGGGCACAATAGAACATGTTTGTGACTAAGAAACTCATATTAACTATGATTAAGTTTATTGGCCTAGAAATATGTAAGATACAAATCTGTGTTAATATAAGGATATTAGCTAATGAAATATTCATTGTGTAGGTGGTAACAGAAGTTTCTGTCCATTGATAAGTCATATTTTATACACCTCACAAGGGCTTAAGATGGGCAATCTTAAGATTGTTTAGCGATTAAGAGCCCTATCTTAGTTAAGATTCGAATTATGGGCCTAGAAATAGGAAAAATATAAATTTGTGCTAAAATAAGGATTTTAACTAACTAAAGATTGGACTTGTTTTACAGGCCTAAAAGCCGGGAGCATCTCGGCCAAGTAGAAGTTGAGAGCATGTCGGCCCCAAAGGAGCATCTCGGCCCAAGCCGACTTCAGTGCCAAAAATCACTACACAAAGAACGCAGGTAGAATTATACTCAAATTGGAGAATTTATAATGCAGATTTGATTATCCTGGAATTAAGGAATCTGTAATGTAGATATGATTACGCTAAAATAAAAGAATTTGTAATCTCCTAGGATTGAGGAATCTATAATCTCCTAGGATTGAGAAATCTGTAATTCAAATTTGTAATCTGTTAGGATCAGGAAATATGTAATTCAGGTAATTGAGTAGGAAATCTACGGGAATTAAGGAATTAGCGAGGATTAGATTTAGATTTGACTAGTGTGTATAAATAAAGCACACTAGGCCATGTTTTCAGTGTGGAATTTCAGCAAAATCTAGACCTAGCACCGTCAACAGTTGTAGACACGAAGCTTCAATAAGGTGTCTCTCTCGGTTGAGGAGGTACAGGACCAGGATTTGGGAAGCTGGAAGCTATCGGAGGTGATCGCTCGGTATAGCCGACGCACTCCGCGACGCACTCCGTTGGACGGAAACCTCAACGTCTAGCCATCACTAGTGCACCACTATCGTCCTTCCAAGGCGATCATCGTGGAAGGAAGATTCTCTAGAACTTCTGAATTTCTCACCTTGTATTCAATTCTAATTTGAATGACATAACTGGTTTGCAATTCTATCTCTTAATTATAATTCCTGTGCTTCAATCTACTCTTCCTTTGTCACTATTGCACGTTGTTACAGTAGATCATGTTAGACTAAGGTCGATTGGAACTGGTTTAATAATCTGATTAGGTAGAGAACCTAAAATCAACCAAGTACATACTCCCTGCCAACTGATGAGGTAGCGATTGTGTAAATCATCGGTATGGCAATGGACAAATGTTCGGCGATTGTCGTAAGAATCTAAGGTTGACTCGTAGTATGATTCTGGGTAAGAATGACAACCTTTGTGTGTTAATTTCCAAATTGATACAGTAGTTAGCATAGATTAGTTTAGCATAGTTTATTTTAATTTCTGCACTTAGTTTATTTTCTGCACTTAAACACAACCCCCCTATTTACTGCTTTTCAGAGTCCGAGACCGAGTCAGTCCGAGTCTGCGCTTAGCCGAGATCGTGTCGGATTCACCTTTGCCGAGAGCGAATCGGCTCAGTCTTTGTCGAGAGCGAGTCAGCATTCTGCACTAGATAATTTATACATTAACTCTAATTTTCACATTTAGCACAATCTGAACACATTGTGTCCTTGAGAGAATCGACCTAGGTTAGCTATACTACAGTTAGCTTTAGTAATTATTTGAGGCGTGTAAGACGACTAAAAACCCGCTTATCAAGTTGCTATCGTTGCCGAGGACACAAGTTCTTTTATGTCTTTGTGTGCCAAAACTGAGTTTAAGCCAAATCTCAAGTCTATGGAATGCTATGTTTGTTTTTGAGTTATAAGGTCTGTCTTTTCTCTAAGTCATCTGGATATACCGAGTCTGTTGTTTTACTGCACCTTATCTTTGCTACATTTTGTTTTTTGCATTCTATTCTACATTTTGTTTTGCATTTTACTTCTTTTGCATAAACTAATGATGCATGACTAGAGGTAATTCTGAGCCATTGCATGTTTTTGATCCTGAGATAGAGAGAACTTTACATCGTTTAAGAAAAGTTAGGCATACTATAACACCTGATAGCAGTAGTTCTGATTCTATTTGGAATTCTGAGAATAGTAATTTTACTACTGACGAATATATCTCTTTTGAGCACCAAGAGGCAGGATCAATGGAGAACAATGATAGAACTCTGAAGGAGTTGGCCACACCAGACATGGTGTATCAACCATGGTGCATTAATGCCCACCACTGGAGCCAGCTCAAAGTTACGAATTAAAGTCCAGTCTAATTCATTTATTGCCTAAGTTTCATGGTCTTGCAGTTGAAGATCCTCACAAGCACTTAAAGGAGTTCCACGTGGTTTGTTCCATGATGAGACTGCAGGGGATACCGGAAGACCACATTAAAATGAAAGCATTTCCATTCTCCCTGGATGGAGCTGCAAAAGATTGGCTATATTTGTAGTCGGTTCTCTTCAATACCTAGGGGGATATGAAGTGAATGTTCCTAGAGAAATTCTTCACGGCATCCAGAGCAACGACCATAAGGAAGGAGATTTGTCGGATCAGGCCACACTTTAGCGAGACACTGTAGAAAACACCACCACCAGGTAACCCATCATCTTTAAAGGACCTGGTGAAGCAGATGGTAGCAAACAACATGGAGTTCCAGCAAAATATGAGCGCCACTATCCATGATCTCAAGACACAAATGGGCCAGCTAGCCAACTCTGTAAGTCAGTTACAGTCGGCCTGATCCGGGAACCTTCCCTCACAAACGATTCCAAATCTGAGAGGGAATATGAGCGTAGTATCATTAAGAAGTGGTAGAGAATTACAAGCAACACCGCAGAAGAAACCGAGATCTGCCGGCAACCGAGTCGAGTCGAATGCCGACTCACAAGCACCACAACAGGCTAGACCCATTCTAGTGCCATTTCTAAGTCGGACACTCTCAGCAAGGAAGCCTGAATCTGATGAAGAGTTGTTGAAGATGTTCCGGAAGGTAGAGATCAATATTCCACTCCTGGATGCCAGAAAGCAGATCCCCAAGTACGCAAAATTCCTTAAGGAGTTATGTGTACACAAGAGGAAGAAGATGAAAGGAGGAGTGGAACTAAGAGGGATAGTGTTAGCACTAACCAGAAATGATGACCTCATTGCTGGCATAAGACAAGCCCTGCCGAAGAAATGCCGAGATCTTGGAATCTTTTCGATCCCATGCACAATTGGCGACTATACCTTTGCTGATGCCATGTTGGACTTAGGAGCTTCAATAAATGTCATGTCGACATCAATCTACAAGTCCTTGAATTATGGAGACTTAGAGCCCACCAAGATGACCATACAGTTGGCAAATAGGAGTGTCGTCCAGCCGCTAGGTGTTCTTGAAGACGTCCTAGTCCAAGTTAACGAACTAATCTTCCCAGCCTTCTATGTGTTGGATTGGAGGATGAGACACCAAGAAAAGGGTCCACTTTGATCCTAGGCTGACCGTTTTTGATGACCGCCAGGACCAAGATTGATGTGCATGCCGGGACACTCTCAATGGAGTTTGGTGACACTCTGGTGCAGTTTAACATTTTCGAAGCAATGTAGCACCCTGTGGAGGAGACCTCACTATTTGGGATTGACTTGATCGATGAACTCGTCAAAGAATACATGCAAGCGAACACTGGCAGTACCAAATTCTTCCAAGTTGCTGGAAACACTGATATACTTGACTGCCTTGGATCTATGTTTGAGGAACCCGACTATGATGAACATTGGGAAGTACATGACCTTTCCAACTCTGCAAAAGTTACTACTGCCCTTGCACACTTGGATCCCGATTTATTTGACCAAGCTTGCAAGAATGAGAAACCGGAGTGTTTGAAACATGCAGGAATCCTAGTCGCCGAGACCACGAGACAACAGTCAGCACAAGAAGCAAACGTTTTTGCTGAGAATGACCCGACCAAAATAGGTCAAGACTAGATGAAGACCGAAAGCACATCGTTCACAAGAGCCGACACCAGTGCGGCCAAAGAAGACTGGGAGCAGGCCGAGATCAAAGCCGAAGCAAATTCGGCTAATTAGCATAAGGAGCAATCAGAGGCCGGAATCATGCCGGCAATCCAAGTACCCGACTCCAACCAAGTCGGCTAAATAGCTTACAGACCAACAAGTGACGATCCTCCACCAAAACCACCCACTGAGTTAAAGCCATTACCGGACCACCTGAAGTATGCCTACCTAGGCGATGAACAACAATTCTCGGTCATAATTGCTAGCAATCTTCACCAGGAACAGGAGGAGAAATTGTTACAGGTCCTCAAACAGCATAAGAAGGCTATAGGGTGGAAATTATCTGACCTCCCAAGAATAAATCCCTCCATCTGCATGCACAAAATCTTGATGGAGGAAGAAGCACGCTCTATAAGGAAATAGAAAAGGAGACAGAACCCAACCATCCTGGATGTAGTAAAAAAGAGAAGTGACCAAGCTACTCACTACTGGAATCATTTATCCAATTTCAGACAATAGTTGGGTCAGTCCAGTGCAGGTAGTACCCAAGAAATCTAGGATGACCATGATGAAGAATTGCAATGATGAATTGGTACCCACGCGAGTTCAGAACAACTGGCGAGTATGTATTGACTACAGGAAGCTAAACTAAGCAACCCACAAGGACCACTTTCCTCAGCCTTTCTTAGACCAAGTCTTGGAGAAGCTAGCCGGGAAGTCCCACTACTGCTTCCTAGATGGATATTTTGGATACATGCAAATACACATCGCACCTAAAGATCAACACAAGATAACCTTCACCTATTCTTTTGGCACATTTGCTTACACTAGGATGTCGTTTGGACTGTGCAATGCCCCAAGCACGTTCCAAAGATGCATGTTGAGCATTTTTTCATATTTATTGGAGGATTGCATGGAGGTATTCATTGACGACTTCACAGTGTATGCAGACACTTTCAATGCATGTCTACGAAATATGGCCCGAGGACTGAAGTGATGCATAGAAACTAACCTGGTATTGAACTTTGAAAAATGCCACTTCATGGTAACAGAGGGGATTGTCCTCGGCCACCTGGTATCAAGTCGAGGGATCGAGGTTGATAAAGCTAAAATTGACATTATTACATCTATCCCTAACCCCGCTTCTGTGCGGGAGGTTCGTTCATTTTTGGGACATGCAGGTTTTTATAGGCGCTTCATCAAGAACTTCAGCAAGACCGCCTTGCCACTGTCCAAACTACTGCAAAAAGATGTGGAGTTTGTCTTCAACACAGAATGCATACAAGCTTGTGAGGAGTTAAAGACTAGATTGACATCCACACCAATCCTTCAAGCACCTAACTAGGAGCTCCCGTTCGAGCTAATGTGCGACGCATATAACTCGGCCCTTGGAGCCATTCTCGGCCAACGAGACAAAGTCGGTGGGCTGGCACACGTGATCGCCTATGCATCTCGGACCATGGACCAGGCCCAGATAAACTATACGACTACGGAGAAAGAGCTACTAGCAATAGTATTTGCCTTAGACAAATTTCACTCCTATCTGCTTGGCTCCAAAGTCATCATATTCTCTGACCATACCGCCTTGAAATACCTACTGAAGAAGCCTGATACCAAACCAAGACTCATTCAGTGGATGCCTCTCTTGCAGGAATTTGACTTAGAAATTAGAAACAAGAAGGGTACCGACAATGCAGTAGCCGACCACCTGAGTCAGATTGAATGTGAACCTGACCCAATGCCAATATGAGACAACTTCCTAGACGAACAACTATTATGCAAGGACACATCAACATCATGGTTCATAGACATATGCAATTTCATCATTGCATCTCAGTTTCCACTAGAGGCATCCCAGTTGTATAAAGAGAAGATCAAGAGTGATGCCAAGTACTACATATGGGATGACCCGTATCTTTGGAAGCGCGGAAGAAACCAAGTCATTTGCAGGTGCATTTCGGACTCTGAGATCAGCTCAGTCCTCCACTTTTTTCATGCAACAGTCGAAGGCGGCCATCACGGGTCAACTTAGACAGCTCGAAAGGTACTAGACTATGGGTTTTACTAGCCCACCATTTTTTGAGACGCCCACCAATTCGTCTCGGCCTGTGAACAATGCCAGCAAGCAGGAACAGCCATGAGTCACCGACATGAGATGCCCTAACACCCAATCCTATTTTGCAATGTCTTCAACGTTTGGGGAATTGACTTCATGGGACCATTCCCTGTCTCCAATGGATACTCATACATTCTGCCGCCTATGGACTACATGTCAAGATGGGTTGAGGCAATGTTCACCAAGACCAATGATGCTAAGGTAGTTGTGAATTTTCTTAAGTCTAACATTTTCTGCAAGTTTGGTGTGCCAAAAGCTCCGATCAGCGACCAGTGAAGTCACTTTTGTAACCGAGCCATGTCATCCCTCTTAGAAAAGTATGGGGTTGTGCATCAGATCGCCACAGCATACCACCCCCAAACAAACGGCCAAGCCGAAGTATTCAACAGGGAAATAAAGAAGATTTTGCAAAAGCTGACCAACCCAAACCGGAAGGATTGGAGCCACCACCTTGAGGATGCACTTTGGCCACATCGGACAGCATATCGAACTCCGTTGGGAATGTCTCCCTACCAGGTTGTTTTTGGCAAAGCTTGTCACCTACCAATTGAACTAGAACATCGAGCTTATTGAGCAGTCAAGAAGTGCAACATGACCTATGACCAAGCTGGGGAAGAAAGGAAACTCCAACTACTAGAGCTGGAGGAACTTCGTTTGGAAGCTTATGAGAACTCCTGCATTTATAAGCAGCGAGTCAAACAATTCCATGACCGCTGAATTTTGAGAAAGGAGTTCCAAGTTGGCTAGAAAGTGCTCTTGTTCAATTCAAGATTAAAGCTCATCATAGGTAAGCTTCGTTCCAGGTGGGATGATCCATTTATTATCACTAAAGTTTTTCCCTATAGTGTAGTAGAATTACAGGATGAACTTACAAGAAGCACCTTCCAAGCCAATGGGTAGTAGCTCAAAATCTTCCATGAAGGCCCCACAACAACAGTAGGCGAGGTGGAGAGCATCTCCCTAACAGAACTGGCCACGGCGGTCGGCATGCCCTGAGCAACAAGACAATAAAAACCCCTCTAATATTCCTGTCATTCATTGAGGACAATGCATCATTTAAGTGTGGGAGGGTGTTCTATAGGAGGGTGACAATTTGTTTGGTTTTGTCCTGTTTTTAGTTTTTGTTATTTCGTTTCTATTTCATTTTGTGTCTTTTCTTTCCATCCTAATCTCTTTTCAAGTCATTTTTCCTTGAGCTAAAAAGCTGCCTAAGCCGAGTCCATGCTGACTCCGGTTCCATCTCGACCGGAACCGGATTGACTTTGGCCTTGTCTCATATTTTTCTTTTAATTCTAATTTTTGTTTTGTTTTCCCCTTGGCTGATTTCTGATTGCCAATTACTGAGAAAACTATTTTGAAAAAAAAATTGAATTGATTTCTTTGGGTAAAAGTGAAGCAGAAAAGGTATGCATGACCTTGGAGGAAAGATTTTCAAACATGTCAGTGAATGAAATTTCTACATCTTTGGGCATTGAGTGATTGAAAAACTGAAAAAAAGGAACCTTTAGTGATTAAGCAACCATCCGTGTGAGAATTTTCGAGCCTTGCATACATAATGACTTTACATCTTGCCATTTCTTCCTTTCTTGTGTGATATTTGCATTCATGATGACTGGTTACTCTAGATTTTGCCTTGACTCTCTAGATACACCTCGTTTCGCTTGCAGGAGTGATATGATCTAGGCCATCTTTCTATTAAATCCCCGAGCCAAATGGATATACCTTGCAAATTTATCCCTTGCTTACCCTCTTTGAGCCTGAACAACCATTTTTTTCTAACATGACAGCTCATTACAAGCCAAAGCCGAAAAACCATGATCAACGTCAACCTTAGGGGACAAAGGAGCTTTGGAATTGTTTTAGGAGTGGGTCTCGTTCAAGTGTGGGGGAGGCACCTGGGGACATAGCAAGAATAGTACATCCGAAATGGGTTGAAAAAGAAAAGAAAGAAAAACAAGTGCATGATGAAAGAAAGAAAGTGGAAGCAGCCAAAGGTTGTAAGCTACAGCAAAAAAGCTGCAAAACAAGAAGTGAGGAAGAGAAGAAAAGAAAAAGGGAAAAAGGGAAAGAAAAGAAGTGAGCAAGAATACTCTTAATAGAACTGTAGTGCCCTGGGGGATTCCTTCCATGCTGCGAACTCATTCCCCATTGCTCCTCCCTTCCCTATGGTTACTAAAGCTCACTTACCATCCTGTATCCTACCCTCAACCTTGGCCACATTACAAGCCAACAAGAAGTCCTAATGATCATGATGGCATGTGATTTTGAAGGTGTAGAAGGAGAGGCTAGTTGAAGTTTGGTAGTGCCAGTTGCATGGGATGATTTGAGTGTATACACAATCCTAAACACTTGAGAGACTGAGAGAATATGCCTTGAGAGAGAACTCGATCACTTCTCGGTTACCCTTTGATGTTTACAGGTTTCTTATTTGCTTTGGGCGTGGAGAAATCAATTCTTATAGATTGTTTGAAAATTTAGATTCTAAGATGATTGCATGCTTGATCTATTTGTCAAACTTGAAAAATTCATTTGAAAACATATTTCCTCTTTCAATTTCTTTGAATTCTGATTTTGCCCAAGAGTGCAAAAGTGTAAGTGTGGGGGTTTGATAAGTCATATTTTATACACCTCACAAGGGCTTAAGATGGGTATTATTAAGAATGTTTAGCGATTAAGAGTCCGGTCTTAGTTAAGATTTGAAATATAGGCCTAGAAATAGGAAAAATATAAATTTGTGCTAAAACAAGGATTTTAACTAACAAAAGATTGGACTTGTTTTGCAGGCTTGAAAGCCGAGAGCATCTTGGCCAAGTAGAAGCCGAGAGCATCTCGGCCAAGCAGAAGCCGAGAGCATCTCGGCCCCAAAGGAGTATCTCGGCCCAAGTTGACTTTAGTAGCAAAAATCACTCCAGAAAGAACGCATATAGAATTATGCTGAAATTGGAGAATCTATAATGTAGATTTGATTATCCTAGAATTAAGGAATTTGTAATGTAGATATGCTTATACTAAAATCAAGGAATTTGTAATCTCCTAGGATTGAGGAATCTGTAATCTCCTAGGATTGAGAAATCTGTAATTCAAATTTGTAATCTATTAGGATCAGGAAATATGTAATTTAGGTAACTGAGTAGGAAATCTGCAGGAATCAAGGAATCCACGATTCTGTTGGATTAGATTTAGATTTGACCAGCGTGTATAAATAAAGCACAATAGGCCACATCTTCGGTGTGGAATTTCAGCAGAATCTAGACCTAGCACCATCAACAGTTGTAGACATGAAGCTTCAGTAAGGTGTCTCTCTCGATCGAGGAGGTACATGACCAGGATTTGGGTAGCTGGAAGCTATCAAAGGTGATCGCTCGGTATAAGCCAACGCACTCCGATGGATGGAAACCTCAACGTCTGGCCATCACTGGTGCACCATTGTCGTCCTTCCAAGGCGATCGTCGTGGAAGGCAGATTCTCTAGAACTTCTGAATTTCTCACCTTGTATTCAATTCTAATTTGAATGACATAACTGGTTTGCAATTCTATCTCTTAATTATAATTCTTGTGCTTCAATCTACTCTTCCTTTGTCGCTATTGAACGTTGTTAGAGTAGATCATGTTAGACTAAGGTCGATTGGAACTGGTTTAATAATCTAATTAGGTAGAGAACCTAAAATCAACCAAGTACATACTTCCTGCCAACTAATGAGGTAGCGATTGTGTAAATCCTCGGTATGGCAGTGGACAAACGTTTGACGATTGTCATAAAAATCTAAGGTTAATTCGGAGTATGATTCTGGGTAAGAATGACAACCTTTGTGTGCTAATTCCGAATTGGTACAGTAGTTAGCATAGATTAGTTTAGTTTAATTTCTACACTTTGTTTATTTTCTGCACTTAAACACAACCCCCTCTATTTACTGCTTTTCAGAGTCCGAGACCAAGTCAGTCTGACTCCATCACGTCTGTCCGAAACCGAGTCAATCCGAGTCTGTGCTTAGCCGAGACTGTGTCGGATTCGCCTCAATCGAGAGCAAATTGGCTCAGTCTTTGTCGAGAGCGAGTCGGCATTCTGCACTAGATAATTTTGCATTAACTTCTGATTTTCACACTTAGCACAATCTGAACACATTCTGTTCTTGAGAGAATCGACCTAGGTTAACTATACTATAGTTAGCTTTAGTAATTATTTGTGGTATGTAAGATGACTAAAAACTCGCTCATCATCCACCCAAACCTCCAGGTCCGAGCCTGACTCCCAGCCGACCAACACTAACTCAGCATAGCCGACCGACTCTGAACCTTAGAAGCCAAATTTGCTTCGGACCTCAAGACCAGCTCCAGCAATCTCCAACACGTGGCACACAATGAGGATTAAAGGAAGACCATGACAGTTGCAGGAGGTTATCAGTTGGATTCTTCTAGAAGCTGTTCGTTAGCATGAATCGTTGTTCTGTTATGTAATCATTTGACAGTTAGTTACATAATCATTTGGAATTAGAAGCTTCTAGGAACTTCTCTAAAATCTTCGGCTAGAAGCTAGGGAAATGTATAAAAGGAGAACGCAGGGTACGATTTAGGGGGTTGATACATACGCACATCCACTCTAAATCTCGCCTTCTATTCATCTTCTTCACTTCGCTCCATTGTTTCTTAGTGGTGCACAATTCCTCAGTATGGCGTCCAATCAGTTGAAGGGGTGTAGGTTTTGAGTCTGAGGCGGAGGCTATTAAAGGTGATCGACCGGTATAATTGGCACAATCTGGTAGAAGGAACCCTTAAGGCTTGGACCAATTCTGGTGAACCACCACAGTCTCTGCTAGGGTCACTACCGGCATAGGAAACTGAGTTATTCTCATCCATTCCATGTATCAAACCCTGTATTAGTAACATGTTTTTCAATATATGGTTGTGTTTCCATATCTATTTTCCATGTGCAATTTCTGTTCTATTAATCTGCTCTTATTAGTATCATAGCCATGTTTATGAAAACGTAAGAGTAGAGCACGTTAGATTAGTCCGGTTGGAACCGATCTAACAACAAGTTAGGGAAACCTAAGATCAACCACGTGCTTACTCCCTACCGGCTTGTGAGGATGTAGTTATGTAATTCCTTGGCTAGGCAATAGACGAATGCTTGGCGGTCTTCGTAAGATTTTAGGTTGGTTTGGAGTTGCATGTGAACCCAATTAGAACCCTGACCGTGTGTTATTGGCCTATGAATTGATACAGTAATTGTAATTAGCATAGTTGTTATTGTTTTCTTAGACTAGTTTACTTTTTGTCGTACTTTCACATTCAATCCCCCTTGTTTATATTCCCGGCCTCCTCTATCTAAGACTAGCCGAAATGATTCTTTAAATACCGCGTCAAGTCCGAGTTGACCGATTACACTCTAGTCGAGATCATGTTGGACTCATCTCTACCAAGATAAAGTTGGACCGGTACCTGCCGAGAGCATGTCGGCATCTAGCAGAAAGTGAGTCTACATTCCTACATAACTCTATTGTCTGCATGAATTTCTGATCCTGCACTAGGCATAACTAAATACAATGTGTCATTGAGAAGAATGACCTAAGGTTAGCTATACTATAGTTAGCTTTAGTTTTATTTGATAAAAGACACCACGAAAAAAAGCAAACTATCAATTAGTCTTCTTAAGAGTCTAAGAGTGTGCCCAAAGTCTAACCATATACTCTGTATGGGCTTGTACCTTTACTCCATAATGCTTTTAGCTTAGCTTTCTTTAAACATATGTACTTTGGGCTTCATTAAAATCCTAAAAGCTAGATATAGGATTTGAAGGCAAATCCTTGACTAGTTTAGTAATAGCTTGTTTGGTTGGATAGTTTGGATGCTCCCTTGCATGGATAGGCATCATAATGTCTTATCTAAACATGCCTAGTTCCTTTAGCTTACCAAATCGTGAGGGATCCTTAGCTATATAATCCCATTTCACCTTTTGTAAATGAATCTTTCATTGAATGAAAATATTGTGTTGCTTTGCAACTTTAAAGAGGATTCACTATCTTGTCTTAATCAAGATCCTACAATTCTTATCAAGTTTCCAATAGGCTTATGGCGAATCTCATTTATCTTATCTTCTCAGACCATTGGTTAAGTGGCAAGCTACACCATTCCTTTCCTTATCCATTTTACACTTTTCTTCTTCCTTGTTCCTTATTCTTAATCATGGTTTCCCCCTTTCTTAGAGCTTCGTGAAATCCTTGTAAAAAAGTGGATCTTGGGGTTCATCAAGTGGTATTAAGAGCTTTCTTGCCTCACATTGGCATATTTCCAAGGAGTTTTTAAAGCTTTATCCATGGCCAAGGTTACACCAAACTCTCGGCACACAAGTAAGTGCACTCCAAAATCCGGTAACCTTGCATAGCTTTAATGGTGGTGCATTTTGAAATTTTCTTGTTGGGTTTTTTTCACCTAGCATGGGTATATGTTTCTATGGTTTTCTTTTCCAAAATTAAGTCTTGAATCTTGTTCATGAAGTTATGTTCACAAGGTGTTTGTGGAAATTCCATGAAGAAATATTGAGTTCTTGATGAGTTTTTGTTGAAGTTTTGTAATGGATTTTGCATGTTATGTGTTGTGCCCAAGGCTTCTTGCATTTTTTAGTTGAGTTTTATATGTTACAAGGGTACTAAAATTGTGTTATGATGTTGTGCATACCAAATTCTTGTAGAAAAGTTCACACATGAATGTCCATAAAATGATTGAAAGAAAATGTGGTAACTTTTGGTGTTTGTGTGAAAAATTTGTGTAACTTGTAGATCAAGAAAAGAGTTTTTGTTAAAGTGGAAAAAATAATTGATTTGTGGCATTTGAAAGAGTTAAAAACAGTGATTAGCCACACAAAAGTGTAAACAAAACGTGATGCAATGGTCCAAGACAGAGTTGTAAACACACCAAAATTACTAGTATGCATGTGTATTAGTTTTGTGCCTAGTTTTTTTGAGATTCTTGTAAAGTTTTTCATGATAGTTGGATTATGTACTTCTTTTAATGGTAATTCCATATATGTTCTTGGTTCTTATTCTTTTCTTGAGTCTTCTTATTGTCTTTGAAAAATTCCATTTGAGTTTTAGCTTTCTTTCTGAGTTTTTTTTTTGCTTGTCATTTCTAGGCCTCTAGTTTTGTCTTTGGAGTTTTCCTCCCTTGGAATTCTTAGAGTCATGAGATTTGATGTATTTCACTTGTAACTAGATTAAAGAATTTAGATTCTTATTACAAACCAATGATAGTGAAAGGATGGTAAAAGGTAAGAGAGTATATTAGAGAAAAGGCCCCAAAAGTGTCCAAACACGAGAGTAGAGTGTAAACACTAAGGAGTGATGAGTTTTGCCTTATTTTTTGTTTCAGTTTTGGTGCAGGAGTTTGTTTTTTAGTTGCAGCCCTTAGTTGAGTTTTAAGGGAGAAAAAAAGTGAGTAAAAATCATGGGTAGTTCTAGTGTGGATTTGGAGACCCTTTCTCCCAAAACGAAGATGATGATGGAGTACATGAAAAAGTTGGATGAAAATTTTGAGAAGTTTGGAGGTGGATTAGAGTCCATGAGGCTAGACACTCAAAGTGTCAAAGTGAAAGTGAATTTTTTGAGTAAAGGAAAATAGGAGAAACATAAGTCTAGGAAGGAGAGTTAAGGTAACCACGATAAAGGCTATGGAAGACATCTTAGTAAATCTTCTAGGTCCTAAAGAAGTGAAAGGGTTAGGAGGCTTGAGAGACATAGGGATGAACCTAAAAGAAATCCCATTGAACTTATAAAAGGTAAAATACCACCTTTCCTTGGTGATGGAGGACCTAAGTGTGGGAACATAAGTCAATACGTCCAAAACGATCCAAGTGTTTTGATGATAATAAACATTATGAAAATAGATAATATATTATGATTAATCAATGTTCTCTAAATTTTATAAGAACTACAAGTAATTGAACTTAAAGGTTGGAACACATCCATTTAAGAGAAACTAATTTTAAAATAGAAGTCCATCTACTATGTCCATAGAGTCACTCGCCATCCAAAGGACATATTCTACATCCATAGAGAAGCTCATTGTCCAAAGGATATACACAACAACCATAGAGGGACTCAATGTCCAAAGATGCACTCAAGGGTCCAATGAAGAGCTCAATGTCCATAGAAGTGATGATCATCCAAAGAGGGACATACTGTCTAAAGAACGTATTCATCGTCCAAATGTGGACTTATCGTCCAAATGACATATTCACTGTCCAAAAGAGACTTAAGGTTCAAAAGACATATTCACCATCCAAAGGATGTGCTCACCGTTCAATACGAGAGCTCAACGTCCAAAGGACACATTAATAGGGTTGATTTTAGTTGTCATATCAGCTATCAAAATAAATAGATTTCCTATGTTTAGGTAGCATAGGGGCAACCTAGGTCGAATATCTCAAGGACACGTGATTCTAGTAAAGTCTAGTGTAAAGGGCTGAGAATATGCAGAATTGAGAGTGTAGAGTGCAGACTCAACAATGGAAAGTAAAATAGGGGGGTTTTGTATACTATCTAAGTACGTGTAGAAAGTAAACTATTGGCTGTGAAAGTAAAAGCAAACTACAATTACTACAATTACCAAAACGTATAATTATCATATCACTTCCATAGTTAGCAATTGAATGGTTTTGGTTCTGGTTCCTATTACGCATGCAATTCCACACCAACCTATGTCTTAAGATGATTGCCTAACATTTGTCCATTGCCTACTACAACTTACACGATCGCGACCTTAAGTTAGCAAGGATTACGCCCGTGGTTAATGTAGGTTTTCTATCGATTACCTATAATGTTGCTTAGATTGGTTCCTATCAGCCCCTAACCTAGTGTAATCTATTTCTACCATGCACGATTATGACACAAGTAGAAATAGAGAAACTAATAGGAAGTACAAATATTAAAGTAGAGAAACTCAAACCCATTTCATTGGATAACCATTGTACTGATACATGAAGTGTATGGACTCATGGAATGTGAACTCAACCTCCCACAATGATCGCCGTGGCAGAGCTACAGTGTTCCACCGGAGCTGGCCAGGTACAGAGGGGTTAGTCCACTAGAGTGTGCCCAATACGGGTCAGTCCTCTCTAGCAACCGGCCACTACCCACACTCTAGTCCTACGTCCACTCGATCGAATAGACATCATCTAAAGCACTATGGAAACACTAAGGAGTGAAGCAAGAACAGAGGTGTGTATGACAAAGTATGAATGCATAGGTATATTTTTGCATCACTCTGCGTCTAATCAATGAATAAGTTACGCTTCCCTTTTTATACACGTTTTTCTAACTAACTCTCTAACTAAATTAACAGAGATAACGTACTTAACTAACTACTAGCTAACTAAAATAACAAACATAACAAACTAGCTAACTAATTCCTAAATGATCACGTGCTCGAAATCGTTCGAGCGGAGTCGGTCTAGATGCTGGATGGGACAACTTCGCATTTGGAGTCAGCTCACACGAGTCGGAATCGGCACATGGATTGGACTCGACTGCTAGAGACAAAGTCGGCACATGGGTTGGACTCGACTACTAGATTCGGCTACTAGAGTCGAAGTTGACACACGCCTTGAACTTGACTCCTAGAGACGGAGTCGGCATGCGAAGACGGTGTCAAAGTTGACTTGGAGAGGAATTTGTCTGATCGGGACGACTTCATCTAGTTGGGAGGACTTTGATTTCAGCTGCGTTGTCTTCATCTGGACTCTAGTGTGACCTACATAAATGAGTTTACTTTATTTGTTAGCTAAAATTCACAAATTAGCATAATTTGTATTTTCCCTGTTTTTACCTTGGAAATTTAAATCTTAGCTAATATGTGATTCTTAACTAAAAATTAGAGTCTATTCAACCCATCTTAAGACCTTATAGGGTGTCTAAAATATAAATTATCACACATATAATGTTCGTAGAAGAAGTGGAACTATAATGCATTCTATAAAAAAAGAAAAACATTCTCTTAAGCTTTGCATGACTATCTTGTAAAACTTTCTTTGTGAAGCAAAGTGTGCTATGTATTGTAAACACTCACTGTGTGAGTTACTTATCTTGTAAAAACTTTGTTGAATCAATGTGATAGTCCAAAGAGGTAGAGAATACTTGGTTTTCTTGTAAATAGGTAGATTACAAGGGTTGTAATACTTGGAGAGGTAATACTTATTTGTAAATCAGGTAGGCTTAGTGAAATTCCTTCATGTTGAATAGACTGGATGTAGCTTTGTTGAAAGAGTGAACCAGTATAATCTCTATGCATTTTTCTTTCTTACCCTACAATATTTTATTTCTACACTTCTTTGGACAACCACTTTGGATAGTCCCTATTAGACTACTGGTTTGGATGCTCTATTTGGATAACCATATCATATTGTGTTTTAAATCCTTCATATTTGTGAAAATCTTTAAAAAATCACACACACACATAATTCAACCACCCTTTCTTATGTGTTATCTTTTCCTTCGTTAATGCTTATTATGATTAGGAAATGAAAGTGGAACAAAATCTTGAATGTTTTGATTGTAATGATATGGTGAAAGTCAATTTAATTGCTTTATCCTTTGAAGGTTATACTTTGATATGGTGGAATGAAATTTCTGTTAATATTAGAGGTATGAGAAGAGCTTTTATTGAATCTTGGAATGACATAAAATGAGAAATGCGTGAAAGATTTGTACCTTTATTTTACACTAGAGATATTTTTGATAAATTGCAAAGGATATATCAAGGATCTAAAAGTTTTGAAGAATATTTTAAAGAAATGGAGGTGAATTTGATAAGAGCCCAAGTGGTACAATCATAAGAAGCCACCATGACTAGATTTTTGCATGGGCTTAATAGAGAAATTCAAGATATTGTTGAGTTACATGATTATACCTCTTTGTCTACATTGGTTCACTAAGCCTCAAAGGTTGAACTTCAACTAAAAAGGCATGGTAGAAGATCTTACCCTAACATAAGTTCTAGTTGGAAGGGAAAGGAAAAAAGAGAAGACAAGCCAAGAAGGGACAAAAGTCTTAACAAGGGGAGTGCACCCTCACAATGCTAAAAAGAAAAGGTAAGTATTTCTACACCTAACACTTCTAAATCTAGTAACATTAAATATTTCAAATGTTTAGGTAAAATACATATAGCTTTTCAATACCCAAAAAAAGGGCAATGATCTTAAGGGAGAATGGAGAAGTAGAGAGTGCCCTCCTGCACCCTTGAGTCCATACAACTCGAACACTTCCAATTATGGGCACAAAAACCTTCTCGATGTTAAGCCGAGTCTAGCACACTCCAGATGGCAAGCTCACAACTCGCCTAAACCAAAAGCCGAGTCAGTCTTGGCCTCCACAACCTAACACTCAGTGCATTCTATCTGACCTGAGTCAGTAGAAGCATTTAAGAGTCAACCTAGTATGCATACACACAAACACTCAATCCAGCACCGAGGTGGGATGCCTAGTGGATAGTCTCGACTTCAAACTTAAACTACGAGAGCTGAGCGCCTAAACCGAAAGTTCAGCTACCATATTCTAGACCCTGGTGAACGCCTAAGGGAAACTCCAACCATGCAAAGACCTGCACCCTACACTTGCAGCATAGTTCACATCCGAGAGGAAGGACGCCTAATGGAAAGTCCGACTCTACCACTCACTTCCTGTATCTAGAACTACGTTAACTTTGACTCTTCCCAGTCGGGAGGTACGTAGGAGCAAGAGGCCTACTCTTGTCACGTTAAACATCCCACACACATAATTCTTCCCCTATATTATCCATCAAAATAGTAAAGGTTATGTAGCATACAGTTCATAGAGTAACAACCAGATGGTAGGCGGATGGGATGATACATTACTCCCATGCGTAACCAACTCCTTACCTGGATTCTCTGCCCCGAGACCGTGCCTTATCAACCCCCCAATTTCCAGCATACTATTAAACACTGCTGGTGACTCCAACTTGAGCTGGATCGGCCGATCTCAACCCTCTCCAGGTGGGTTGAGTTGATGCCGGCTCAGTATGTCAGATCCCCCAGGAGAGGGCGAGTTCGACATCCTTCTAGACTACGATCAATCCACTGCCATTTTCAATCCAATCCCAATTCCCAAGCCACGATATGATATTTTTACCTTCGTCCATCTCTAAATCGCCCCCGGTGCGATTTAGGTTGCGTTAATCATCTAATATTCATCCATGCATATTGAGATCACAATAGAAAACCAACTAAGACTGCAGAAAAACGTAGCTGAAAAACTATGGGAAAGAGTAGTGAACTTCCAACACAAGCAATCCTTTCAACTCTTGAAAACTCAAGAGTCTCCAAGAAGTTTCTAACTAACTAACTAATTAACTAACTAACTAACTCCCTAACTAAAACTACCTAACTAACTTCCTAAATGATCACATGGTTGAAATTTCTAAGGAGAATAGGCTTGGACAGAACTTAAGTAGCACAACAAGCCCATCAATCTTCAAGGAAAAGTCCAATCAGAGTGGCGTAGAGGAAGTAACTTCCAATCCATATTTAGCACTATTTTGCTATTCGCATATCCCAATTTAGTTTGGATAATATAGCTAACAATGATAGGACCATGAAGAAGTGGGCTACACCTGATATTATGTACCAATTTTGGTGTATTCGATATCTTGAATGGGAACAAGCCCAACCATATGAGCTTAAATCTGGATTATCCCTTTGTTGCCTAAGTTTCATGGTCTTGCTGGTAACACTTAACAATTTGGCGTTAAGAGGTTTGCTACATCCAGAATAGTAAATGAGGTAGTTGGTACTGACAATCAAAGATTGAAAAATAAGATAACTAAACTGACATCTCTTGTTAGACAGCTAGCCATTGGACAACACCACATTAGTCCACCAATGAGAGTGTGTGGCATTTGTGCTTCTGTAGAACATCCAACTGATGCCTTCCCCACTTTGCAAGAAATTGAACCTCAGAGATACCAACCTATACAATAGAGTTCCTTGGAAGATTTGGTCAAGCATATGGTCATGAATAACATTCAATTCTAAGAGAATGTGTCTGCCACGAGTCAAAATTTTCAAACATAGATTAGAACCCAAGTGTCCTTGAGAAGAATGACCTAGGTTGACCCTGTGCTACTTTAGATTAGGAAAATCTAGTATTTTTATAAGAGAAGTGACGACCAACTCAAAGCTTATCAATTTACTATTTCTTTTCTTTTTTTTTATAAAAAAATCAACCCAACACCACAATTACAATTGTAAAAGCCAAACTATCAAGGTATCACTTGCAAAGCCTTGGGGTATCACCAGCACACTTATTTAAAACCCATTCCCAAAACAATTCCAAAGCTCCTTTAACCCTTAAGGTTAAGGTGATAATGGTTTTTCACTTTTAGGCTTGTAATGAGCTATATTATTAAAGAAAGGGTTAGATAGGCTCAAAAGGAGTAAGTAAGGGATTTAATACAAGGCAAATCCATTTGGCTAGTGGCTATAAAAAAAAAGAAGGCCTAAATCATATCACTAATGCATGTGTGACAAAAGGAATAAAAGAGAGTCAAGGCAATACCTAGAGTAACTAGAAACACATGTGCAAATCATAGAAGAAGGAAAAGAATAGCAAGATGCAAGCCATCAACATACAAGGCTCAAAATCACACAAGGATAAATGCTCTATCATCAATGATTCAAACTTTAATTTCCAAGCCCCTCATTACACTATAGATGCAAAAGTGGTTCCATATCAAGTTGTGAAACCTCTCAATCAAGAATGATGCAACTATTCACAATTTATGTAACTTAGAAATCCACAAAAAAGTGTTCAAAATAATAAAATATTTTTTCTTTATTTTTTTAGCAAAAACGAATTTCACAGCAAATAGTAAAATTGATAAAAAATAACGAAAAAACTTAAAAAAATAGTAAAAATAGAAAACAATAAAACCAATAAAAATAGAAAATAGAAAAAAAAGTAAAAACAGAATATAGCAATAAAATTATTGCGAAAATAGAACAACAATAAATCAGATATAGTGAAACAACAAACAAAATAGAAAATAGAAGAAAAATAGCAAAATGGTAAAACAAAAACAGCAAAACAACAAACAAAATAGAAAATAGAAGAAAAACAGCAAAACATAAAAAATAGTAAAAATAGAAGAACAATAATAGTAAAACAGTAAAACATCCTCCACACTTAAAATGAGCATTTTCCTCAATGTAAGATATAGGAACACAACACATGATAGTAACCACAAAGGGAAAGGGGTAAAACTCTCTCAAGCTGCAAATATTTGCACTTCCGACAGGATAGGCGTGACCAAAGAAAGGTCCTCCACATCGCCCCCCATCATTGTTGGACTCTCATGAAATGGCTTGGGTTATTGCCCATTGACTTTAAAGATCTTGTCCTCATCTCTTGTTTGAACTATGCCATAAAGAAAGACGTTAGTAATGACAAAAGGTCCATCCTATTTAGAATGAAGCTTACCTGTTATTAGCTTAAGGCGAGAATTGAACAAAAGCACTTTTTGACCCATTTTGAACTCATTTATTAAGATCATGTTATCGTGGAAGCGATTCACCTTTTCTTTGTAAATTTTGGAGTTTTCATAGGCCTCTAAGCAAAGTTCCTCAAGTTCTTGCAATTAAATCTTTCTTTCCTTGCCCGCTTGGTCAAAGGCCAAGTTACATCTCTTCACTACCCAATATGCATGATGCTCTATTTCTATTGGAAGGTGACATGCCTTACATAAAAATTATCCAATAATGGGACATTCCTAATTATGTTCGGTAAGCTGTGCTGTGAGCCTAGAGAGCATCCTCTTGCAACCAACTCCAATCTTTTCTATTGGGGTGCACTGCCTTTTGAAAAATCTACTTGATCTCCTTATTAAAATCAATCAATTATGTGCTTGAATCCATGCTAATTAGGGACTGGGATTGTGATATCAATCTGTATGGATGAATGTTAGATGATTATCTAATGAATCTTAGGTTGTTGTGAATTTGCACCTTTATTAGAACCATGATAACAAAATTGTATTATTGAATCCTGGGATTGATGTTACATAATTCTATTTAGTTTAATTATATTCTATATAATTCCTCTGCATGATTCTATTTACACACAGACCCCCCATTTTTGCATTCAATTTGATTTCTGTTCAACAAGATTAGGCATTACATAATTATGTCTTTGAGAAATTTGACCTAGGTTAGTCCCTATAATGCAAAATTAAGGAAAACCTAGTGATTTTTATAGTGTTTCAACAGTATTATTTATCAACTACCAAATTATCAAACTATCATTACCTTAGATCAAGATAAGCTAACTTAAGCAATTAAGAAATTAAGATAAAACATTATCAAAATATTAAACCTGTATGTAGACACAAAATTAGGAACAAGATGAAAAAATAAATAAAAAAATCAAAGCATTAGGGTTCTTCGAAGCTTCCTTATATTGAGAGCAATAAAAGGGAGCAAAATATTTAATTTTTTAAAACTTGTCCATATTTACCTTGACCTAGTCAAGTTTAAGTCCATTTAATGGACTAGATTAATGATCTAAAATCCATTTTATACTCATTTAGCTATCTGAAACCATGTCCGCTTATTATACGGATCTTAAAGCATAAACCCGAAACTAATTCATCATAGAGCTCAGTCCGAATCCAAAATTTTTGTCAGTAGAACTCCTAGCTCGGTACGAATCTAGAATCTCTCAACTATGCTTTGACAAACACTAACTATATCAATCAATTGGAACCTCAATTCATTGATAAACTAAATCATGTTTTCTTCTCACAAAGCATAATCGTTCACGTATCTAAGGGTGAGCAAAATATGCATTTTTTAAAATCTTATCCATATCCACCCTAGTCTAGTCATGTTTAAGTCCATTTAATGGACTAGGTTAATGAACCGAAATCCATTTTATACTCATTTAGCTATTTGAAATCCACCCATTTATTATACGAGTCTTAAAGTAGAAACTCAAAACCGATCCATCTTGAAGTTAAATCCAAATTCGAAATTTTTGTCAATAGAACTTTTAGCTTAGTCTGAATATGGAATCCCTCAACTATGCTTTGACAAACCCTTACTCTATCAAATTAATTGCGACCTTAATGCTTTGATGAACTGAATTGTGTTTTCTTCTTACAAATTATAATTGTTCACATCTCAATTCACTACACTTCATAAAGTTCACTATCGTTCACATCTTAATTCACTACAAGATTTTTTTAATTTTGCTACTAACTTTAGCTACCATTTAAATTAGTATCTAAATCCTAGCTAATTAACTATTAATTAACTAGCATATTATTTTTCCTAGTTAGATTTAGATTATATTCATTTATATTTCTTATTACTACAAATTAGCTAGAAAATAGCTACAAAATTTAAAATTTTACTACAAATTAACTAAGATTATTTTCTTAGCTAATTTGTACTTATTTCATGCTACCACCAATATTATAATAATTTTCTAGCTAATTATTTTTACTAGAAATTAGCTACGGAATAGCTATTAATTTTAAAATTTTGTAGCTAATTATTTTGTAGTAGATTTTAAAAACACATGCATAATGATCAATAGGACTTTTTAGGCTTGTAACGTGGCTAGGGCAGGGTAGGATTATAGAATGATTAAGTGAGCTTTAATAACCAGAGGGACAAGAGGAGCAATGGGGAATGAATCTGTAAGCATGGAGATTATCTCCTTTGATCACTGTTGTTACATTTACGAGCATCTCACTTTTATTCACTGTCCTACTTTCCCTTTTATATTTCTCTTTTCTTTTTCTCCCTTCTTTGTTTTGCAGCATTTGGTGTTGCATAGTCTTTTTAGTTTCCACTGCTTTTTCTTCTTTTCATATCCTTTTTCTTTTCTTTTCATCAACCCTTTTTTGGACACATTTACTTTTTTTTTTCAAATATACCACTCTCTCAATGCCTCTAGGTGTCACCCCCACACTTATTCAAGATCTATTCCCAAAACAATTCCAAAGTTCCTCTATTCCCTAAGGTTCGGGTTGATTATGGTTTTTCCGGCTTTAGGCTTGTAATGAGTTGTCATATCAAGAAACGGTTGTAGGCTCAAAGGGGTAACCAAAGGAATTATTCACAAGGTAGGCTTTATTTGGCTAAGTAGATGTAAAGAAAGATGGCCTAGATCATATCATTACTGCATGTGAAATGAGTTATATCCAGAGAATCAAGGCAAAACCTAGAGTAACCAGCAACATGGATGCAAATATCACACAAGAAATGAAAAAATGGCAAGATACAAAGCCATTCATGCAAGCCTCGAAAGTTCTCACACGGTTAATTGCTCTGTCACTAATGACTCAACTTTTCAGTTTTTCAATTACTAACTGCCTAAGGATGCAAAAATTTCACTCCTTGTCAGTTTTAAAAACCTCTCATCCAAGGTTATGCATTGCTTCATACTGTTTCATTCAACTTAAAGAAGTCCATTCAAATTCTTTTTCAAAATAGTTTTTCAGTAATTGGCAATTCGAAATCAGAAGTTAGCAAGTAAAAATAAAATAAAACAAAAATGAAAACCAAAATTGAACAAAAATAGCAGAATCAGAATAAAAAGAAAAGAAACAAAATGAAATAGAACAATAACGAAATAAAAACGAAATAACAAGAATAAAAACAAAACAAAACCAAACAAACCATCACCCTCCTACGGGACACCCCCCCACACTTAAATGATGCATTGTCCTCAATGCAAAGCATATGTGTGCAAAGGAAGGGGTGAAATAGAAAGACTGCTTTTTTCAGGTGGAAAGAATGTGCAGAATCTGATCTCCAGTATTTTTGCTCCGCTCCTGTTGTCTACAGCTTGGGGGAGCTTTCTCGTCATCCATTTTGATAGTTCCAACAAGATATCCTCCAATAGCTTCTCTACAATATTTCCTATAACTCCTGCACTGGGATTAGTGTCATTGTTGCTTTTCACACACAGAGAAAATTCAGTTAATCCAGTATATGTACACTCACAATTAACAAAATTCTTAAAATCCATTTTTCCAAAAAATTCAGAATGGTTAGTCAATTCAGAATGCAAATATTCTAAGGGATGGAATGACTGCACTATGGATGACACTCGAATTGATTTTGTTGCTAGTGAGCGAAAGCAAAAAGGTTCATTAGTGGATTCTTGACTTGGCTGTCGAGAGTGAATTCGGTTTTTCGAATGTAGAGTCGAATGGTCGCGTGTCATCTCAGTTATCCACGTGTAGATGCAGTTACCGGATATAGTCTCGGCATCCGTGAAGTTGTGGCATCGGCTAATAAGGATACATTCAGACTTTTCTTGATATTGGTTTCGACCTTGATTATTGAGAATGGACTCGGCTTCCATGTTTGGGTCAGACACAGATGGTACTTGCTTGTGGATTCTATTGTCCGAGATGGATTTGGACGTGGCATGTGTCTCTTCACACGAGTTGGTTTCGTCTCGTCTCGACTTCAGTTGGCTGACTCAGTCAGGATTCGGTACTTTGGTTGCCGACTCGGTCTCGGCCTTTAGCCGCTTCTGACTTTGTTTGTCTAAATCAGACTCGGTATTTGTCTCATTGCTCGTGTCACTCTCAGATCTTGTCGGGTCTCGGTAATTGGGAAGTAGCTCCTTCTCGGCCTGTTTGCAATTATGGCTCCCGAAGTTGGGCTCAGTGGCTTCTTGATTGTTCGACTCAAAATCGGCTCTTTCTAAGTTGTTGGACTCGGCTATGGCTTCCTCCTGGATGTTAGAGTTAATTGTCACTTCGTCCCATTTTCTAGAGTCGACAAGATCCAAAATGAAGTTGGCACTTTCAATCATATTAACTTTGTCCGACTCATCAACCATAGAATCAGCATCCTCAGTCCCTTTAGCAAAATCAGTGTCAGCATATCCGGGATTAGCAATCTTGGCATCAGTACACATGGGATTAGTAATGTCAGTACCAACACATGCAGGATCAACTATCTCGAACCTAGTGACTTTGTCTGAAATCCCATCCAATGTCATATCAGTAAGATCAGTAAAATCAATCATCGAATTAGCAATCTTAACCACATCAGCGGGATCAGAAACAGTTGGCACGTAGTCGTCAATCTCAACCATCTTAGTAGAGTTGGTAGCAGCAAGCATGGAGTAGGCAATACTACTGGAGTCGGCAAAGCCCAGCACAGTGGTTGAATTCTTTGAATCCAGATTTCCAGAAAATCCATATTGCACTTCTAGTGATTGTTGTTGTTGTAGTAGCTCCATGTCACTCCTCATGGTTATGTCACTTATATTCTCTTGTGGATTGAGAATTTGGGAAGGAACTTGTCCAAAATCTTCGAACTGAAGCTGATTTATCGTGGTGGCTAGTTGACCAATCTATGTTGTCGTCTCTTGCATTGTGGCAATTATATTTTGTTGAAACTGCATGTTTTTTTGCTGAATCTACATGGTGTTTTGTTGAAACTATTGTACCAAATCTTCCAAAGAAGGTGAATTGTTAGGCTGCTGCACTTGTTGTTGTGTAGCAAACGCATTCTTTTGGAATTGAATGTTATTCATGGCCAATTGCTTCATTAAATCCCCTAAGGAACTTTCTTGTACCGGTTGTGGTCTGAATGAAGGTGGTGGTTCTTGCAAAAAGGGACAATCATTGAATGAATGTCCTACAGAACCACACATGCCAGATCCATCTATGTATCCTTCAAATCTCTGATTATCAGTAGCAGCAATCTCATTCCTTCCTCTGATGTCGTGGATCCTCCATTGTCAAAATGGTGAATGTTACCTACAAAATCATAAAACTCAGGTAGCATAGTTGTTAGATTAGATGGATAATTCTCATATGACCAGGCTCCATCCCATTCGGGATATTGAGAACACCACGGTTGATACATCATGACATCAATGTGCAACTGATTCCTTTCTTCATTGGAGCTAGGAGCAGAATTATCAAAATCAGAAAAGTAGGAATAATACTAGTATCAGAATGCACAAGTGTTGTTAACAAAATTAAAAATCATAAAGAAGAACAAAAAGATAACAGAATTAGAAAAATAGAAAAATAGAAAGATAACTGAATTAAAATAGAAAAACATCAGAGAAGAATAGAATCAAAAACAAAAAAATAGAAAAATAAAAGATAGAGAGACAGAAAAATAGAAAGAAAACAAAAATAGAAACAGAAAAATATGCGGCAAAAGAAATAAAGGCACAAAAAGGCAACAAAATATTGAAAAATAACAAAACAATCATAAACTGGTCAGAATGTTAAAAAGAAATTGATGCATAAAAAGGAAAAAAAATCATACAAAGAAATTGTAGAATTAAATATGCAGAAAATCGATATCGGTTATGCAGAAGAAGTTAGAGTTAGTTATGCAAATCAGAAAATAGAAAACAAGTAGCTATCAGAAAGCAAAATCAATTATGTAGATGCAGTTAAGTGTAATGATGTAGAGACATATGTTCAGCATGCCATATTATTTTTAGACTCGACCGAAAAAGAAAACAAATACAGGCTCAACAAACTCGACAGACTCTATGACTCTATGACTCAAACGACAGACACAGCATTCCATAGACTCGAGATTCGGCTTAACTCAATTTTGGCACACAAAGACACACAAGAACTTGTGTCCCCAACAACGACGCCAATTTGATAAGCGGGTTTTTAGTCGTCTTACACGCCTCAAATAATTACTAAAGCTAACTATAGTATAGCTAACTTAGGTCGATTCTCTCAAGGACACAATGTGCTTAGATTGTGCTAAGTGTAAAAATCAGAGTTAATGTAGAAAATGCTAATTGTTGTGAAATGTCGACTTACTGCCAGTCGGCTTAGATAGATGCAACGGAGTCGGACTGACTCAATCTCAAACTCTAGAAAGCAGTAAATAAGGGGGGGTTGTGTTTAAGTGCAGAAAATAAACTAAGTGCTGAAAGTAAACTAAACTATGCTAAATTACTCTATACTAACTACTGTATCAATTTGGGAATCAAAACACAACAGTTTACTATTCTTACTTAGAATTGTATTCCGAATCAACCTTAGATTCTTACGACGATCGCCGAACGTTTGTCCACTGCCATACCAAGGATTTACACAACCGCTACCTCATCAGTTAGCAAAGAGTATGCACTTTGTTGATTTTAGGTTCTCTACCTAATCAGATTGTTAAACTAGTTCCAACCGGTCCTAATCTAACGTGATCTACCCCTAACAATGTGTCACGACAAAGTTAAGAGTAGAATTAAAGCGTAGGAATTACAAGAAATTTCAGAATTGCAAACCAGTTGTATTTATTGATATACCAAACCGAATGCAAAGGTGAGAAATCAGAGTCTCCAAATAGTCCGCCTTCCACGACGACCGCCAATGGAAGAACGGCAGTGATGCACCAATAAGTGGCCAAACGTTGAGGTTTCCGTCCAACAGCTAAGGCGCGTCGGCTATCTATACCGAGCGATCACCTCGAAGGCTTCCCAAATCCCGGTCATGTACCTCCTTGACCGAGAGAGACATCGTATTGAAGCTTCGTATACCACCTGTACTAGCTTGGAGTGTTTGCGATCACGTGGCGCTTAGCTCTCAGATTCTCGCTAAAAATTCCACACTTGAAGACGTGGCCTGGTGTGCTTATTTATACACAAGCTGGATAAATCTAAATCTAATCCTAATAACAGAAATTCAAATCCTAAAGATTCCAATTTGAATTACAGATTACAATCTCCTCAATCTTAGGAGTTTCCCAGTTTCCTAATTTCTAGCAGAATCATATATGCATTCCTAGTTACCCAAATTACAAATTCCTTGATCTTAGCAAATCATATCTGCATTACAAATTCCTTGATTTTAGCAAATCATGTATGTATTACAGATTCCTTATTCTTAGCAAATCATATATGCATTACAGATTCCTTAATCTTGACAAATCATATCTGCATTCTTGCTGGAGTGATTTTAGGTGAGATTTCCGTCATTGATGTCGGCTTGACCGGGAGTGTTGGACTGGTCGAGATGTTCCCGTCTTGGGCCGAGATGATCCTATTGGTCCTGCAAAACAAGTCTTAACCTTTTGTTAGTTAAAAACCTCATTTTAACACAGATTTGTATTTCTCCTATTTTTAGGCATATAATTCAATTCTCGTTAAGACAAGACTTTTAATCATTAAATATTCTTTACAACACCCATCTTAAGCCCTTGTTAGGTGTATAAAATATGACTCATCAGCAACCAACAAGACAATTTATAATTTGAATATAAAATTTGTGTTTCTTTTTTAGCACTTTTCCTTTGCTCTTAGGTTAAAGAATTTTACAATGTTGGTTCTACCGGTAGGTCGAGGTTAGGGTCGTACTTTTGATAACTTTGGTTCTACTGGCAGGTCACTGTTAAGGTCAAGTTCCCCCTTCACCATTTTTTAAGATGGTCCATTTTAAGATCGTGTCAATTATGAAAATAAATAAATAGCTATCAAGGGTTAGTGATGAGATCCTAGAAACCTTTAAAGAAAAACCTCAAGAAACGAAAGAGAGTAAAGAGAGCCTAAAGAGAAAGACACTTCAAGGCCCTATAACAAGGGGAAGGATAAGAAGATTAAAAGAAAAAGTGCTTAAGGAGATGGACCTTCTCAAGAGTTAAGAAGAGTTTGTCCAAACCCCAACCTTCTACTCTATATGGGCTTGTACCTTGGCTTCATGATTCTTAGTATCTCGTTTGTATTAGCTTAGCTTCATTTGTATATGCTAATGCTGATAATGCCAAGATGGCTGATCCCAAATATGTTAATGTTGATAATGCTTTTGTTGATAGGGCCGAGGATGCTGATTCTCTGGTTAACACGTCAGACATTGTTAATATGATTGAAATGGCTGACTCTGTAGTTTCTACATCGGACCATGCCAATATATTAGAAGTTGCCAACTCTATGATGGAGGTTCCGAGTCTTGCTGATATAATTGAGGTTTCCGACTCCAAGGTCAATATTTCTGCTTTTGTCGATATGCCTAAAATGTTAGATTTTGTGGCTAACGTGTCCAACTTTGCCAATGTGGTTGATAATTCTAACAGTGCCGATGTAACTAAAGTTTTAGATTCTAGGACTGAAGTGTCAGATTCTGTTAATAATATTTTGGCTCATGAACCAACACTTGTCGATTCGGGCAATCAAAGCCAAAATCGCAACTAGGCCAAATCCGTGTCTGAACCTAAATGTCGAATCCATAACCAAAAGAAAGCCAAGACCGACTCGACACCCCAAGGCCGAAACCTGGTGTGGGCCGAAAGTGACTTAGGTGAGGAGACTAATGCCAAGTCTGGCATGAGCATACGACTGAGACCCGAAGGAAACTCAGATGACGAGAACTGGAAGCAGCCTGAAGTCGAATCCATTTTGGACAACCACGTCCGATGGCAGGAACCAATCGAGTCCGACTCTAGCGGCCAACCAGAAACTGAGTTCGATTCCGGCAGTTAGAGTTGGAACCAACCAAAGGTCGAAATTGACTCGACACACCACTTGTCGAATCCAGGACAAGCCGACCAATCAAGAAATCAGACAATAGCCACGTCCGGTTCAGGTGGTCGAAACCGATATCCAACTCAGAAGCCACCTCAGCTCCAGCTCAGCTGCCACGTCACTTCTGGAGAAGCTTACAGCGTAAGTTACACAAGGGTAGAATAAGCAATCCACTATGAAATTCTGTTAGGAGTCGTTAGGAGTAGCAGGCCACAGCTCGTGTATATATAGGAGGAGTTATGCACTTTTTTGGGGTCTTTAGAATTCATATTTTTCCATTCTCATTTTTTCCATTCTCTCACTCTCATTTTCTACCCTTACGGTGGTGCACGGTGCTATCATTGGTGCTTCTCTCAACTGAGGAAGTGTAGGTTAGGAACTAAGAAGCCGAAGGTTGTCAGAGTAGACCGATTGAATTACCAACGCACTCTGGTGGACCTAATCCTCAAAGTCCTAGCTAGTGGAGGTGAACCATCACCATTTTTCCATGGCGATTGCTGTAGAAGACAGAGTCACTGAATCCAGGCCTTGTGGTTGTATTTTGTTTCCAACAATATAAGTGTTTTCTGATTTCTGATCTTTGTTGCATTTCCAAACTCTAATTCTCTTGTTGCGTCGCGATTGCACGAAGCAATATGAACAATTTTAAGCTAAGCCAATCGGAATTGGTTTAACTAATTCAATAGGTAATCAACTAGAGAATCTAATTGAGAACCTAAAATCAACTCTAGACTTAATCCTTGCTAACTAATGAGGTAGCGATTGTGTAAATTCTCGATATGGCAATGGACGAATTTTTGGTGATTGTCATAAGAACTTGTATGGATTTAGATCTTTGTTCCTATACTATGCACTACACCTTAGCCTTGCTATAAGTCATAATGCTTTTAGAGTGCTTCTAAAACTAGAGAAGAGAAAGAATAGGAGATTAAAGCTCTAGAAAGATTCAGGATGATTCCTTCTACTCCTTGGTTACTCCCTTTTACACTATGTGAAGTGGGCCTTCATGGTAAGCTTGCACGGGTGTGTAGAATGGAGCATGACCATGCTGTTTTTATTTGTGTGTGGAGCATAACTATGCTGAATGGAGTACAATTGTGCCATGTGTCTTTTATGTTGTTCGATGAGCGTGTTGGGATGGGCACAATCATGCTGAATGACTCTAAGCAAGCACGGGCGTGCATAAGGAGAGGATGATCGTGCTTATTAGTTCTGGAGGGGCATGAGTGTGCTAAGTTAAGAATAGTCATGCTAGTCTTCTGTGGGCTTCCTCTTTTTGGGCCAAAAATCCCAAATTTTGTTATTTTCTCATTTTTTTTCTTGTAGACTTGTATTGCATTAAACTTTAAGAAAAGAATGTATTATGCATTATAGACTTGTATTGCATTAAACTTTAAGAAAAAGGTGAATTATGCATTATATATGTTAAAAATAATGAGATTTTCACCAAAAAAATCCTTAGCATTAATATACAAAGTTTTGGTTTATCATCCCAATGTCATAACCTATCACAACATCCTTTGAAGAAGTACTAAAGGGAAAACAATAAAGTAGCCAAACTCAATCTTCGTGCTCTTGCTCAACTTTGTCACCTACAAATGTCATTTATCCCAAAAACAAACAAACAAAGGATGTAGAGTACCTTAGCAAGGTTGGGTAGCCTACACACACAAGTCAATAACTTATCAATATGTCATAGATAGCATATACATGTTGTATACATGAATTAGTGCATATGTAATAATAGAGAATGCACCTTATCTTCTAACTTTATATGCATGTGGTACCATCAAAATAAAAAAAAGTAGTTTAGGGCTAGTTTGACTAAACCCTTTTTGGTTATCTATACCTCATTAGCATGATGTCCTCCAATAGCACATCAAGATCTACTCAGATTGCATTGTACACCCCGACTCATGGGATGAAGCATGACCATTGGGGTTCCTATACCGAGTATCTCCCTAAAGGTCCACAATGACACTAGCGCTTGGATTTGTATCTTTCCTTCGCAACATTGCACTATATGATGCATGTCACATAGCTTTTCTTTCATAATTTCACTTCCAGGATTGGGACCGATAAAGGTCGCCCTCACCCTTCTAGGGCTAGGCTACTCATTGGCATTCACACAATTAGCAAGCACCATCCTTGCCATTCATAAGCTTAGGTAGCTCACTTGAGAAATGTCACTCATTGTGATGCACAAAACTCCTTAACTTAGCTTTCACATATCTCGTGTCATCTTTTCATCTTTATAATGCAATGACATCATGGATATATATATATATATATATAAATATTTTTGTACACATACCTCAATCATAACACAACACAAGTCCACATATTGCCTAGGGGAAACCTAGGTTCTAAGTTCATTCTAACCACAAAACATAATCCATAGTGATTCACCTAGCAAAGATCATCACTCGTTCAACAAAAAGAGGTACAAAGAGTCCTAGTACTCTCACCTACTCAATGAAAGCTACAACTTGCTCAACGAAACTACCCACAAAGAGTTCCTAACTCTCTTTTCTACATTCTCAGTCAAAGAGACCTTATCTTGGTGAGAAAGTGGGATACTAGGGATTCTCATGTTCTAGTTCACCCAATGAATCTCTAATTCGCCTAGCAAGTAAAGTCGTAGAGAGTTCTAGTATTCTAACCCTCACTCTTTCGCTTAGTGAGGTTGTTCATTGCTAAACATGTGTAATCAATGGCTCCAAGTTCCTCATTCACCTAACGAGGCTTATGCTCTCCCAATGAATGACTTGATAGAGAACAATAGTTCTTTGTTACACACTCTCACCTAGTGAATGTTCCTACTCTCCTAACAGATAACAAGATGGACAATTTCCAACTCTCTATTTCCTACTCTCACCTATAGAGCCTTCCTGCTTTCCCAACAAATGACTTATAGAGATTTTCCAACTCTTTATCATACACTTTCGACCAACGAGCCATCCTACTCATCCATCAATTTGAATTCCAAGGAGATCTAATGGTATATTTTCCCAACAAGTATAATCACTTGCCCAACAAATTGGGCTCCAAATGAGGGTTTCCTTATGTTCCACATGTTCTCACCGAGTGAGTACGCAAGCTTTCACCCAACAAGTGTCACTACAAAAAAATATGTTATTTGTGGGAGTTAAAATTACAATTTCTGGCGGTTAAAAACCGCCACAAATGGTATTTCTGGGAGTTAAAAATATCATTTGGTTCTGCATGTTTTAAACGGTTTTTGGCCGTTTTTATTTAACTGCTGGTTTTGTCGCTAGAAAATAAAAAATATTTATCGGGGGTTTATAACCGCCAAAAAATTGATTTCATTCTTCTTTCATTTGATATTTACTGGCGGTTTTAAACCGCCAATAAATGTATTTGAAATGAATTAATAACGCATTTCTCTCTTAAGCACACCCACATTGCATCCAAATCATCAGCATTCAGCAAAAGATCTGATTGTTTCTGTTCAACACACCAGGAAAGGCACTAATTGAGAAAATATCAACTTTTTAAACAAATATAGCCAACAATGATGTAAGCCATAAAATGATACCCTTAGAAACCGATACTTTGCCAATTTCTGGACTCTATGACTATTTGATCCATCTTCATTTTCAATCAAAATCAGTGACTCATAAATTTCAACCTTAATATATTGATCCCATTTTTCATTCGGGACCACTCCCAGACTAAAGAAACTCACATGAATTTCAACTAATAAAAAAGCATATTAGAAAAAGAGTATTAAGGAGAGTGTTGCTAAGCACCAATACTCCTCCTATAATATTAAACCATTTATGAGGTTTGGCTTAACAAGCTTAGTTTTTACTCTTAAGAGAGTTATTTCTTATGTCTTTGAGTCTTGACACAAACCAAGACTAGTCTTGATACATAATTTCAAGTGAAGACAAAGTGGCAGTATGGAATACAAAGAAACGAGTGGACGTTGACATTTTGACTTCACCTCTAAGCAGCAGATTGTCTATAATCTTGTTGTAGAACATTATCCCTCCTGCAAACAGTGCTTCACAAGTCAGTACACATAATGCAATGTATCCAGGTTGTATAGATGCAGCTAGTGTAACTGTTATTCCTGCTACTGTAGCTTCTTAGTGGAAAACATCAGAATCACCATGTGATTCCAATGTTCCCAATCCAGTTACTCAAGCGAAGTCTCTGGGGAGCAAACCTGTTGGAAATTCTGCTGGAAATGAGCAACCAATTATTAGTCAAGGGTTGGGCCCACAACAATTATCAACTAACTTACCTTCTCATGCGCATAATTCTGTGGGGCAGTGGCAGAAGCAGCCATTGACTCTTCAACAACAAACTTCATCACAACCTATTCTATCTCAACAGTCATATCAGCCTCCAGGGCATCAGCAGCAGCAACATGAGCAGGAGCAGCATTCTCCCAAAAATTTAGCTTTGCAACATCAACCTTAGCAACAAGTGCAACATATGCAACCAGGGCAGAGCAGTTTGCTTATCCATGCACCTAATTCTAAAGTGGAATGATAACTTCTAATGAATGGAACAGCTGTGAATGTTCTCGGTTCTCTCAGGATTGGAATTTGTATGCCCTTTTATCACCATTGTACAGGTATTTTTTTTTTCTATTGTCATGTGTTATGAAAATGAGGAGTGCTAGCAACACACTTTCTAACACTATTATTGGTTGAAATTTATTAAAAATTTCAAAATCAAGAGCGGGTCACTAAATATGAAATGAGACCACTAAAATTTGTGATTTTCATTAAATTCTAGTCAATAAGAGAATGTACTCAAGAGTGTGTTAGAAAGTGTGTTGCTCTCTATGAAAATTTAGTCACTATTGAAGTACAGTTTTTATTAATCTTTTTTGTGGAGGGATGGGTTAAAATCATGCGAGCTTTTCAGTAGAGGTATATGAAACATTTATACTTTATTGATTGGTGTTTATGTTTGTAAAAAGCTTTTTCCTGAATGATAATCTCAGTCGTTGATATTCACTAGGTCAACAGTAGAATTGCAATAGAAACTTGGTATTTTGTTGAAACAAATAGGAAAATTCTCCCCTGGATACAGCTACAACTTGGTTGAACATAGAGGGTTTGCACCTCCCTAGCCCAAAGGCCCCAATCCTAACTAAATAATTGTAACTAACTAATGGGGTTTATCTAGCACATTGTTATTTGAATTTTGTGGTTCTGCAATATGCAAAGTCTCTTTTGATTGGGGCTGTAAAAAGGAATAGAGTTGGGATTAGGTGTTGTTTTGGTAGATGACTTAGAAGCCTAGTTTCCTCCAATTGGTAGAAACCCTGGACTTTACTAGGAAACATGGAAAATCTATGAATAATGATCATCTGCAATGTGAGCATTCTCATCATTTTTTATCTTTCCTGAAAATTTAACAAAATCCATAGTGATTAATCATGTCCATTACTATACTTCTATAACTATATGCAGCACAAGAAACCAAGATAGATTAGTGGCCATTTAGTATTTTATTTACCTGGTGTATGACTAAAAACATCCCAGTTGCTTAAACCCTTACCATCTTCAAAAGGTGCTCCTTCAATTTGTTGTTGTTTCAGAAACATTTAAAATACTCCAAGAGAGGAAAAACTATGTAACTCCAACAAAACTTTTATATTTGAGGTTGAAAGTAGAGAAAGGAAAAGTAAACAAGTACCTGGAAAGAAGAAGTGCTTGTTCCAAAGAGGAATCCTTCAGGAAAGTGAAATCTGCTGATTCCATCTTCAACTTCATGGTAACTTTGGACCCAAAAGTGAACACAGCAAAGCAGTATTATTACAACACTTAGATTCCTCTATAGCTTTTTCATTTTGATGCTATGATCAATGATGACACTCATGTAATGCTAAATGTAATGCTAATTAATTTTATTATATTAAGATATCAATCATAAACCAAATCACGTCATTCTTATTATGTTTAGAAACCTGGTTATACTATTATCATCCCCAAGTACATACTATTTACACAAAGTTTTAAAACAGCTAGCTAGTTCAGGTAAATTGAATTCAACCTTGACCAGTCCCAGAGTGGTATGACCTGCTAACCTGTTTTTCCTAATTTAATTATTCAAGACTATGATTAATGTCTAGATGATTGTTTGGAGTTGTTCTCGGGGAAGTTAATAAAGTTAGAATGTTGCAATTACGGGTGGCAATTGTCCAATACACATTTAATTCCATTTATATAGTTAAATATGATAAAAAATGAAATCAATAAACTGGATAAATTAAAATATTTATTATTATTAAATAAATAAAGATCATTCAATGTTTTCTCATAATTAATTAATTAGTAATACATATGATATATTAAACCCTTACCATCTTCAAAAGGTGCTCCTTCAATCTGTTGTTGTTGTTTCAGAAACATTTAAAATACTCCAAGAGAGGAAAACTACGTAACTTCAACAAAACTTATATATTTGAGGTTGAAAGCAGAGAAAGGAAAAGTAAACAAGTAC
This sequence comes from Mucuna pruriens, assembly GCA_025330945.1. NCBI lineage: Eukaryota > Viridiplantae > Streptophyta > Magnoliopsida > Fabales > Fabaceae > Mucuna > Mucuna pruriens. The sequence continues at coordinate 5,649,288 of JAENHJ010000532.1, forward strand.
TTGGAAAGAGGAAGTGCTTGTTCCAAAGAGGAACCCTTCAGGAAAGCGAAATCTGCTGATTCCATCTTCAACTTCATGGTAACTTTGGACCCGAAAGTGAACACAGCAAAGCAGTATTATTACAACACTTAGATTCCTCTCTAGCTTTTTCATTTTGATGCTATCATCAATGATGACACTCATGCAACAAAAATGTTAAAGAGATGAACACCTGTCTCAAGTCATATAAGAGTGCTCATCTCCAAGTCCAACCAAGAAGAAATTCAGAAATTCAGAACCATTTAAGTTACAGAATATGCATCTCAATCATAATAGACTCACCAACTTATTACTAACCACAATTTTAAAGCCATTTATAGAGCATCGCATGCCATAATTAGAATACGTAAAGATGACTAAAGCAACAGGGGTATAAAGAAACACTTACATCGTCAGATTCCTCTTTCTCTTCCTCTTTTTCCTCTTTCTTTGCCTCAGCAGCAGCTGGAGCAGCACCACCCCCCCCCCAAGGAGCGGCGGCAACGGAAACAGCACCACCACCAACAGCCTCCGAGCACGGCCAACAAATACACAGCGATCACCTTCATCTTTCTGCCAAATCACACACTGTTGTAAGTAACACCATTGCAAGAAAATAGAGAAGAAGAAGGAGAGAACCTGAGAGAGAGCAATCGGGGACTAGGGTTTTGCTTTGCAGAAATAGTAACTTGTTCATGGGCTTTGTTACCCACACCCGTGTTAAAAGGCCCCAAAAAATAATCATCAATAAAACGTTTATTTAAATAAGTACGGAAGTTTTTTTTAATCTTTGTGTTTTTTTGTGGCGGTTAATGAACTCATCAGAAATTATATCATTTTGTGGCCGTTTATATTAACTGCCACAAATAAACCGCCACTAAAAATTGATTTTTTTGTAGTGTGTTATGAATAGCATAATCACGATTTCACAAAATTTGCACAAAACTCAGCAATTTCATGCAGGAAACTTACGCGATCTAGGTTCTCTTGTTTCCAATGATCAATCACTTGTTAATTAGAATAATAGTAATTAAATGGAAATATTTACATTATTATTAAATAGAATAAAAATTAGGGTGTTACACTGTATAATTTGTGAATAGTTGCACCATTCTAAGTTAAGAAGTTTCACAACTTGAGATGAAACCATTTTTCATTTTCAATATAATGAGTTTTGCTTGGAAATTAAAGCATGAATCATTTGTGATAGAGCTATTACCCTCAGAAGATTTTGAGACTTATGAGTTGGATGACATACATCTTGGCATTCTCTTCTTTTTTGTGTGATTTGCACATATGTTGCTAGTTAATCTAGGTTTTGCCTTTACTCTTTTTTATGCCTCTTGTCTGACATGCATTATTGATATGATTTAGGCCTTATTTCTTTATAGCCACAAGCAAAATTGACTTAACTTACAATGATTCCCTTTTTTATCTTCCCCCTCCCTTGAGCTTATATAATCCTTTCTTATGTATTTTTAGTTCATCACAAGCCTTTAAAGTCATGATTTATCCTAACATTAGGGGTTAAAGGAGCTTTGAAATTGTCTTGGGAATAAGTTCCAAATAAGTGTGGAGGTAATGTCTAAAGGCTTTGTAAGTGGTATCTTAATAGTATAACTTTGTAAGTGGCATCTTGATAACTGTTGTGATGATTTGTTTGTAAAAGAAAAAAATGTATGGAAAAAAAGATAGATAAATAGGAAAAGAAAAAAAAGGCAACAAGAGGTTGTAGAAGAAAAAAAAATGCAACAAAAGGTTGTAGTGATGCAAAAGGAATTGAAAATGAAATAAAAGAAGATGAAAATGTTCAAAAGAGACAAAGTAGACTTCGTTTGTCTTGCATTGTTTTTAAGGATAGCCTTTATGCTTATTGATTTATTCTTCATCACTCCTCTTCCCTCTTTGGTTGTGTAACCTTAAAAAATTCACTTCTCATACCCCACCTTGTCTTGGCCCCATTACAACATTAACAAAAGTCATTTTGATCATTAATTGCATTTGTTTCAAGTTGTAGAAATTAGAGGCTAGTCAAAGCTTGGTAGTTTTAGTTAGTATTGGGAATACAAAAGTTCAAGTGTAGGGAAATTTGACAAACCACTTTTGAGGCACTCAATTGTGACTCGTGTTTGATATATTTGACATATTTTTGTGTCTAATATTGACACACCTATCGAGTGTTGGGTTATTGAGCCTAATTGGGCTTAGTTGTTAATCTTAGTTTAAATTCATATTTACTTCTCATTATGAGGTTTCTGTATTGTGCAAGCCTTAAATGGAGCTACAAATCTCTAATTTGGGAAAAGTTGGTGGCTTTGGAAATATAACACAAAGATCTATAACTTTGTCTCACACATGATCAAGCTAATTCACACTTCTTCAAGGTCACAAATCTAGTTGAAGTCATTGCCTTTACACCCCATTCTGTTGGGCTCCCTCTTGTAATTCTGGCCCAATTTAGGAACTTTTTAGGTGGGCCTCTGGGCTCATGAATTTCTCTGATTAGTTAGTGTTTAGGTGCTGGTTTCTAAGTAATCAGTTAGTGAGATAAAAATTACACACCCTGATGGAGACCTTGTTTTACAAGTTTCTAAATAAGAGTTTTTGCAAGAATTTCTTCAATTACAAGTTTTCTCTCTTCTTCTCTCTTAGCTATTCTTGGTGATGTGATTTCTCTTCTCTCTTTTGCTATTACTGGTTTTGCAGTTTCTACGGCAATTGCCATGGAAGGCTAAAGCTCCCAATCAATTCAAGGTTCTAACGATTACGGTTAGGTATTGAGTTCCTATTTCTTTTTTGTGAATTCTACTGCATATGCCTTCTTTTCTTTCCAATTCAAAATGCATTTTTATGATAATGATTTCATATTGAGGTATTGGATTATGTTAGGTTAGGATTGATTAATCTAATCTAATCGAAGTTAGGTAATTGATTGATCGTTGATAAGTTATATTTTATACAGCTCACAAGGACGTAAGATGAGTACTTTTGAGATCATTTGGCAACTAAGAATCACATCTTAGCTAAGATTCAGATTATGGACCTAAAAATATGGAAATTATAATTCTGTGCTAATTTGGGGATTTTAGCTGATAAAAGATGATTCATTTTGTAGGCAAGGAAAGGACATCTCGTCCCATCGAAGAAGAGTCTCGGCCTAGGAGAAGTCATCCCAACCAGACCGACTCCCTCCTTAACCGGCCGACTCTGCAGCCCAATAGCTTAAAGGATCAAAGCGGCCCAAGTGTAGTGGCACAATCAGGTCGACTGCCACGTCATTTTAGCCAAATCAAGCTCAACTGCCACGTCACTTCTGGAAGAAGCTTGTGGCGCAATTAAAGGGGTATAATAGACAATTCAGAGTCTGTAATTCTGTTAGGGAAGTTAATTATGGTTAGTGTGTGTCACAAGGAGTCCACTCTTGTATATATAGGATCCTTATGTACATCTTAGGGGCGCTGGAATTCAGACCTAATTCCATATTCATTTACACTCCATTCTCTTGCTCTCACGTCCAACATACATGATGGTGCATGATGCTTAGCAGCGTCTCTCTCGATTGAGGAGGTGCAGGTCAAGAATTGGGAAGCCGAAGGTTGTCAACAGGGACCGATTAGTTAGCCAATGCACTCTGATGGACCCGATCCTCAGCAACTTGACTATTGACAGTGAACTATCGCCATTCTTCCATGGCGATTATTGTGGAAGACAGAACCATTGAATTCACACCCTGTAATTGCACTTTGTTTCTGATAATACAAGTAGTTTCTATTGCTTATCTCTTGATTATGAATCTTGCATTTTAATCTGCTTTGTGGTTTTGCGATTGCACATTGTTGAGTGGACCAACATTAGACTAGGTCGATTGGAACCGGTTTAACAACTTCAGTAGGTAATCGATTAAAGAACCTAAAATCAACTCCGAGCTTAATCCCTGACAACTGATGAGGTAGCGATTGTGTAAATCCTCGGTATGACAATCGATGAATGTTTGGCGATCGTCATAAGAATCTCAGGTTGATTTGGAGAGGTAAATTTGGGTAAAAGACATGAAACCAACTTGTTTATTGAGACTTAATATGAATACAATAGTAGTAGTTGCAATAGTCTAGTTTAGATTGCATTTATTTTCATACTTAGTTTAATTCTTGCCTTTATATTTCTGCAACAAAAACTCCCCCCTATTTTCCTGCATTTTAGTCCGAGACCGAGTCTAGTATGAATCCTTCGCGTCCGTCTGAAGCCGAGTTTAGTCCAACTTTGTTATGTCCAATTCAGCAATTAGCCGAGACTGTGTTGGGTCCGTCTCTGCTAAGACCGGATTGGATCAGTCTTTACCAAGAGCAAGTCAGCATTCTGCATTTCTACATTACTCTGTTTTCCTCATTGAGTCATAATCGAACACACTATGTCCTTGAGAGAATTCGACGTAGGGTTGACTATGCTATAGTTAGCTTTAGTTTATTTGATGAGCGTAAGATTACTAGAACATGCGTTTATCAATCGCCTAAATCGATCGTTTGTTTATGCTTAAATTCACATTAATTAGGGATTGCATCTGTGATTTCAATTTTTGTGCATAAATGTTAGATGATTGTCTAATGAAATTCAAGTTGATATGAATTCTTATTTTTATTGGAACTTTGATAATTCTATCTCATTATTGGATTCTTGGATTTGTGACTTACAATTCAATTTTCAAATATAATTCTACCCCTATCCTACAAAATTAAGGGGAATCTAATGGTTTTTGATAGTGTCACAATAGCATTATCAAATTTATATAGAATCATCTTAAATGTAGTCAATAGTTTCATGTTTGCTTTCATGTTCTTCTAAAGGAACCTAAGGCCACCAAATTCTAAAGAAGAAGAATGAAGAAAGCAAGAGATTAACAATTCAAAACTTTAACTTCTTTTCCAAGGCCAAAAGTCTAAAACCATTCATCTTAGGCTCAAGTTTCATGTTCCGATTGATCCTCTACATTGTCATAAATATGCTAGCTACTTGCGCCTTATAAGCATAACAAAAATACCATCTCATTCACCTTCATAATATATTCTCAAAGGAACCAAAACAATGGTAATGCATAAGAGAAACTCAAGTTCAACATTAGACCCTAAAGGCATGTACCTAACATAGGCCTTCTTCAGGTCCATCGTGAATGTTGCATATTTTTCTCCCACAAAGCATGTTGTAATTGGGACTGCAACGGGGTGGGTGAGAAATAGAAAGAAGAATTTTAAGTTTCTTTTGAGGAAAAAAAATGAATTCAATGAAGTCGTCACCAACGTTTTTAAGGAAAACGTCAGAAAACCTTGGAAGGGATAAGGCTAGTCTACGAAAACAGATTTAAGATTCAAGAGTCGATTACGCATAGGGAAGGTGTTAGCACCCTAGGATGTCCTTCCAAAGTGGTTACCTTAATTAGATGCATGAAATTTATTATGATTTTTGAATTATTATTTTTACCCTTCAACACAAATAAAAATGAACTTTATTATTGGGAGAGGAAAGATATATTTTTGGGTTTTTGAACTTGACAAGAGTTGTCTCTTGCTCTCACGTGTCTCCTAATGCAATGGAGAATTCTAAGTTTACGTAGTTCTTGGGAAAGCTTAGAAGAGATGGACTATTCATTGGCGTCCAAAGAAAGGGGTGGAGTAGAGTGGACTGTCCATGGGCATTTGAGAAGTTAGAAGGGATGTATGTTGTGGGCCGATCTACTGGTTGGGTGTAGCTTAACTAAATTGGTCGACTTGGCTGATTGGGGTCTTTTTGCCAAACAGTTATTTGGCTGAGTCGAAGTCATCTAGTTGAGGTGTTTAGCCGAGTCGAAGTCATTCGACTAAGGTGTTTGGCCGAGTCGAAGTCATCTGACTAAGGTGTTTGGTTGAGTCAAAGTCATTTGGCCGAGGTGTTTGGCTGAGTCGAAGTTATCTGGCCGAGGTGTTTGGCCAAGTCGAAGTCATCCATCCAAGGTATTTGGTCGAGTCAAAGTCATCCAACCAAGGTGTTTGGCTGAGTCAAAGTCATCTGGTCAAGGTGTTTGGTTGAGTGAAAGACATTTGGCTGAGTCAAAGACATCTGGCAAAGAGTAGAGAGGCTCTTGGAAGGTTTGGCTAAGAGGTTGAGAGGTTGGCCGAAAGGTCGAGAGGCTTGACCAAGAGACCGAGAGGTTTGGCTAAGAGGCCAAGATGTTTGGCCAAGAGGCTGAGAGACTTTAGGGTGGTTTGGTCGAGAGGATTAGGCAAGAGGCTTTTGGGAGGTTTGGCTGAGAGGTTCTTGGAACTTTTGGCCAAGAGGTCGAGAGGTTTGGCCAAGAGGCTGAAAGGCTGAAGGTTTGGCCGAGAGATGGAGAGGCTTGGCCGAGAGGCCGAGAGATTTGGTTGAGAGGTCGAGAGGTTTGGTTGAGAAGCTAAGATGCTTGGCTGAGAGGCTGAGAGGTTTGGCTGAGAGGCTGAGAGGATTGGTCGAGAGGCTCTCCACAAGGTAGAATTGTTACGTTGGCGAATTCAATCTTTGACCGTAAGGAAAAAAAGAGCAAGAGATAGAGGGTAGTACCCATTAGCAAATAATCCCTTTCATGCCTTGCAATCCCATCTCTCCTTCCCCCTTTGCAGTCTTTTCTCCTCTTTTCTTCAAATATTGCTTAAGCATCATATCCTCTCTTTGAAGAAGACAAAAAGGGATCAAAGGAGTCGTCACCAGCATTTTTATGAAAAACGCCAGGAAACCTTCATGATGGATAAGGTAGGTCTAGAACGAGAGTATGGGTTTGGGAGTTGGTTACGCATGGAGAATATCATTCCTTATATGTCTACCGAAAAGGCAGTTATCGCAGCCACGAGCATGGACCTTGATTTAGACACCTTTCTATGATTCTCCATTTTTAATGCAACATGACGAATGAAGGATTTTTTTAGGGGGAAAATAACTTGACAAGAGTCACCTCTTGCTCCTATGTATCTCCTAAGCAATGGAGAAATCAAAGTTAACGTAGTGCTAGGGCAAAGGCTTGGTGTATATTTTGACGGTGATGGACTATCCATTGACATCCACTAGTGGTTTGGGCGAAAGGGAAATGAGAGTCTTTAGATACCCTGGAATGGTTTGACGTAGACAGACTTTCCTTTGGTGCCTGACTATAGTCACCTTGAATGTAAGCTATCTGTAGGTACCCCTTAATAGGGATGATTGGGCAACAATAGGCTTTCCATTGGTGCATAAATGAACTAGTGATGGTTAGTGGTTTAAAGACGGTGCTAAAAGTTTGAGTCGGAGCCAAGTGTATTTGTGGATTCTGGAAACGTGGTTGTTCATTTAGGAACCCTATAAGAGTGTTGGAAAAAAAATAAGTCTAAGGGTTGGGACCCTATATGTCGGCCAAATCCATTTGTGTTTTAGCAATGAAACCGAGAACCTTTCGGATAGAAACCAGAAATTCTTGGTATCGGCTATTGTGGATGACAAGGAAGATGTGCTCAGCTAAGGTGGGGGGGGGGGGTAAGGGAGTGGTTAGTAGAAGGTGAGCCAAGACAAGGTCAAGGAATACAGATTCTTGACCCTATCTCGATCTTAGGTTACATGGGTGTTTGAGTTTAGATTATGCTTCAAATTCTGCTATTTATCTTTTTGGTCAGGAGTTAGATCTTTCAAAGGTGTCATATGAACTTGCAAGTATTATTTAAAGACTCTACTCATGCTTACCTAGTCTCTAGCAGTTGTTTTTTTTTCAAATAAAACTCTAGCAAGATATCTTCTCCTTCCTTTAGTTACCTCTCTTTTGCTATTGTTTGTCCTTTGCCAGCCCCTTTCTTTGTTGTGACCGTCTCTTGTCCTTTTCTTCTCCTTGAAGGTATACTCTTTTTTGTATGTATTCTCTTTTTCTCCTTAGGAGCCCTAGCTTCCTATCTGAACTCACTAATATAGAGCAGTTGTTTCTCTCTCTTTATAATCTTTTCTTCTTCGTAAGTTGCTCAATGGTAAGGATTTTCCTTAAGTAAGTTTTTTAGGCCCCAGTCTCCTCGTCCTCCTTGCTTCTTTCTTCAATAGGGCCTTTTATAGACTTGCATGGGGTGCCCACTATCTTCTTGAGGATCTTTACCATTAATGCGACGACTACCCCCTATGCATATTCAATGCTCCGGTGCTCTTAGTAGGGATTTTCCATTTAATGCGACGGATTTTCCATTAATGGGGTGGTGATTGTTTTTCCTTTTTTGTGGCACGCATGTTTCTCACGTTCTCCACTTTCCCCCCAAATAACGACCCAGGTGAGAGCACATAGGTCCCCATGCTGGTCATTTCTGCTCAAGTTGCATGGAAAGGAACATAGTGACATGCTTCCTTTCATCATTCATCTGCTACTGTCTACTCCACTAACTTACTTTTGGCGAATCCTCAATACTCCACTGTTGATTTCCTGCTCTTCCTTGTGATCCTTATTTTATTCCTTTTGTCCTTGTTTTCCTTGTGTCTTGGGCTTCAATATAGATTCATGGCAATTACTTGAGGTGCCTTACAACAAGTGGTCTAATTATCTCTTGAATTGATTTTGGATTTGGACCGTTCGCCATTCTGCCCCAAGCTCTATTTCGGGATTGGGCTTTTGAAACCAAGGCCCGAATTATACCACATAATGGATTGTGGAATATTATCACCATTAGGCTTCTGCCATTTTGACCCAAAGGTAATAACAGTATTTTTGGAAGAATTGGCTCAATGGTTCTGTCTCCTATGACTGGGCCTCTATAAGCAAGACTCATAATCACAGTTGCCCCCTCTTTATTTGTGTTCTTTTAGGATAGATGATTTCATCTTCCTGAATGAACATGAATAAAGATTCCTCCAACTCAATCTAATGAAAATGGCTAAGTTGGGTTCCTAGGCTAAATGGGTCTTGTCCTAAGGCGTGAATGAAGATGAAGCACATATCCTAGGCATATCGTTGGTCTAGAGAGTATAGGCCCATGGTAAGGAAAGTATTGGAAGCTTGGTGATGTCTATTAATTTGGTACTTAAATTGGTTTCCCACTTAGGGCCACATGGAGAGTCCCGGGGTCCCCGAGTTTGAAGACATTCAGTGTGTTTGGAGAAGGATTTCTTCCTGACGACACGCCCTCTCCAGACATGACCCTTTGGTATCTGTGTCATAATGATCGTCCACTATCATTACGCTGCCTAAATGTTGCCTTTCATAAATGCGAGGGAAACTCGAAATCGTGATGAGCATATCATCATCTAAGGACTAGGCTTCGGCTATTGAAAGCCTATTCTTGGCTATAATTAACAAAACTCGTTACCTTTCTCATTTTCACTCGTCTTACAACCTTTTGTCTTCTCACGTGCTTACATTCTTCTTCCTTTCAGCTTCCTTGCTCAAACTCCTTTGTTTTACTCATCATGTCAGGTGTTCAGGAATCTAGCAAGGGAGGCCGCTCTCAATCTAACCCTAGTGAGAATGCCCCTACCTTGGAGGCTTCTTCTTTTTCTTCTTCTTATTTTTCTAGGGCAAAGGCTCTTGCCATTCCTTCTGAGCTTGGTGTCAAAGTTCAGGAAATCTCCTCTTTTCCCCCTACTTTCTATCCCCAAGAGCACTATGATTGGGTCAGTAATGAGGTGATAAAGCACTAATCTATTATTCCCCTGACAGACGTAAAAACCCTAGCCAAAATTGGTGGTTAGGTTGAATAGTCTTTCAAAACCCTTTTCAAAATGACATACTGCTCCCCTGATGAGCATGTATGCCATTCGGCAAAGGATGAGAGCTCAGATTTTATTTATATGTATGAGAAATTCTTCAAGGACTTGGGGGTTATTCTCCCATTTGACTCTTTTGCTACTAGGGTCTTTCAAATGTTAGGAGTGGCCCCAACAGAGCTTCATCCCAATAGTTGGGCATCCATGCAAGCCTTCTACGTGGTTTGCCAGGCCTTATCCATCATACTAATAACCCCACTTTTCCTTAGTTATTACACTACTAGGGTTGTCAAGCAAGTTGGATGGGTCTCCCTCTCTCCTCTCCCTAAAGGGAGTCTTTTTAATATCTTCTTGGCCTCTTACAAAGGCTTCAAGAATCGTTTCGTAAAGGTCGCGGTAGTGGGCGGTGCTTCCTTTTCAACCGACTGTGAGCCTCTTCCCTTGTACTAGAAGTTTGCTCCAAAGTTTAAAGGGTTTGATCGAAAGAACCTTTTTCCTAAGGAGAAATTTGATCTTGGCCTCTTGGAAGAGCTTCGAGGGGGATGAGTTTGCAAGGAGCTGGTGACCATCTCATTCGACCTTAATTCCTCCAAGCTTTCTAGGGGTATGACTAGTGCTTCTTATTATTTCATTCTGACTCGGCCTAGTGCCGATTGTATTGACTCATTTCTTTTTCTTTTTTCACTAATCTTCTCGAGAGGTAGGGTTTTGACCTCTATCGTTTGATGCAAAGGGCATTGAAGAAGAGAGGATTGGCAGTTGGGGCCAACTACTCAAGTCAGGGTGCCACCACTGCCAAAACCAAACCATCTACTACTCTAAAGGTCGTGGTTATGGCCAAGAAGACTTCCATTGTTGTTGCTGACTCTACTCAGCACCCCCAAATTTTGATTCCTTTTGGGGAACTAGAACGAGTCTGTAGAGTGTGCTCCCTACCGATTTTGTGATGCAATTTGACTGCAATCTCCTCACTTTGGCATGTTGTACAGGTTCTATGGATATGGTGATGGCTTACCACCTTTGTCCCATGGCTGCCATCAAAATGTGGAAGGAAATGCTCTTCAGGGCTGAGTAAGTGGCATCTAGGGAGACCAATAAAGAGCGAGATTTGGAGAAACTTGTCAAGGAGCTTGAAGAATCGAAAGCTGAAGTCAGGAGGGAAAAAGCTTATTTGGAGTTCCTAAGTCATGAAGCTACTCAAAGCAAGGCTGAGGTAGAGGAGTTGAAGATTTCTTTGGAGTCTTTAAAGTCTAAACTTGCCGAGGCCAAAGCTGAAGTGCTATCACTTGGAACCAAAGTAGCTTAATTAAGTGCTGCAGAAGCGGAGGTGCAAAAGAAGCTTGACACTACTTGTTCACAAATGGCGATGTTAGAGATGGGTCAGAAATCTGACGAAGCCAAGATAGCCAAGTTGGAAGAGTCATTGAAGACCAACGAATCTAAGGCAACAACAACAAAGAAGGAGGTTATTTGATCCAACTTGGAACTTAACAAGACCAAGGAGGAAAAGGACACTCTATCTGTTGAGATGGACCAAATCGTGGATGCCATAGTGGATGAGCATGAGAATGGTTTTAATAAAGCTCTTTGCCAAGTAGCGCTTCTAGCTCCTAACTTAGATTTAAGCTCTCTCACCATGACTCATGATGTAATAGATGGCAAGTTAGTGCCAATGGTGAACCTTAATGATGATCCTCCTTATGCATGAAATATTAATAAAATTCATTCTTCATACCTTCTGTTTCTCGTCTTACTTTCTTAATTTGCGTATTACCAAAAACCTTAGACTAGCTGACTCAAAATTTTGATCATCTCTTAATCTTAAAATAACTGACTTGGGATACCTGATTTGGATCACGTGAATCTTTTTGTGTCTGGCTGGAATAATGCTATTATAAAATTCTAGACAAGGCTAGAAAATAATAACTAGCATCAAACTACAAGATATGAAACTAAGCATCATAACTTAGAGTGAAAAAAGCCTTTAAATGTTGGGAAATTGAGGAACGATATGGTAGGGGTTTGTACTTTGTTGTTCGAAATGGGAAACAATCATGGAAACCAAAGCAAAATGCATAGACCCTCTAGAACAGGAGGTACCTAGTTGTTGAATAGAAATAATCAAGGTGGAAGACCCTTTTTCATGGAGTTGGGGACAATAAGCGCAGGACCTAAAGAAGACCAATAATGAAATTCTTTGAGGTTCGAATGAGATGATCAGTATGGGACTTAAGTAAGAGCTGTTGGGAATACTGATGAGTCACAAATTATGCATCTTTTATGGACCTAAGAAGGATGTTTACAAGACTATCTTGTGCTTAAGAATTGAGTGTTAGCTGAGATTCATATTATGGACCTAAAAATAGAGAAAATACAAATCTATGCTAATTCGGGGATTTTAGCTAACTCAGCCATTATAAGAAGACTCGACCAAGTCTGAAATGAGCTCGGGTCCATTATAAGAAGACTCGGCCAAGATGAAGTCGTCTCGGCCAAGTTCGGACTTATCTCGGCCAAACCAGATCAGGCCAGGCTTCACGCCTAGCAACCCAAGTAGGTGCAGTCCAGTAAGGAGCAACTCAAAGATGCTATCCACGTCAGCCATCCAGCTCAGGACCACCTCAGCTCCAGCTCAGCTGCCACGTCACTTCTGGAGAAGCTTGCAGTGCAAGTTACGCAAGCGTAGAATAGGCAATTCATGTTGTAATTCTGTTAGGAATCGTTAGGAGTAGCAGGTCACAGCTCGTGTATATATAGGAGGAGTTGTGCACTTTTTAGGGGTCTTTGAATTCATCCTAAACCCACTCTCATTATATCCATTTCTTCGCTCTCGCTTCTCTCCGTTTACGGTGGTGCACGGTGCGGCATTCATGTTTCTCTCGATCGAGGAAATGCAGGTCTAAGACTGGGAAGCCAAAGTTCGTCAGAGGGGACTGATTGGGATTCCCAACACACTCTGGTGAATCTGATCCTCAGTGCTTAGGCTATTGGAGGTGAACCACAACCATCAACCATGACGATCGTCGTGGAAGATGGATCCACCTGATTCAGACCACTGTATTTGTACTCTATTTTCTATTAATCAATCAAATTCTACATTTCTTATATTTGTTCTCCTCCTCTCTTTTAATTCATGATTTAATCTGCGATTGTAATTGAATTGTGAACAATGTTAAGCTAAGCCGATCGGAACTGGTTTAACTAATTCAGTAGGTAATCATTTGACGATTGTTAATCGAGAACCTAAAATCAGCTCTGAACTTAATCCCTGCCAACTGATGAGGTAGCGATTGCATAATTCCTCGGTATGGCAATGGACGAACCTTTGGCGATTGCCATAAGACTTCCCAAGGCTGGTATGGACTAAGAACTGGAGTGCGGAAATTGGACTGGACTTGGACTGATAGAATTGAACATGAACACAGTTATATCATAATAATAATAATAGTAAAACCAGTAGCATTAGTATATGTTCACTACGCTCATAGTTTTAGTTTAGTTCCTGCTTTACTTGCATTCCAACCCCCCCCATTTACTATTTTTCACGTACTGAAACAGAGTCAGTCCAACTCTGATGCGTCTGTTTGCGCTCAACCTCAACGAAGCTTAATAAGTCTTTACCGAGACCATATCGGCTTCGTCTCTGCCGAGAGCAACTCGACCAGTGGCCGAGACAAGTCAATACTCTACATCTCAGATTCTACGCCACTTCACTTCACATCGAATCACAATTGTGCACATTGTGTCCTTGAGAAGAATGACCTAGGGTTGACTATACTATAGTTAGCTTTAGTTATTTGATGCCCATTAAGACGACTAAAAACGAGTTTATCAAATTGGCGCCGTTGCCGGGGACACAAGTTCTTTTGTGTTTTCGTGTGCCAAGTTAAGTGAAGTCGAATCCCGAGTCTATAGAGTGTGTCCGTCAAGTCAGTTTATTGAGTCTTGAATTTGTCTGTGTCTGTCTTCTAGGTTTTGGATCCTAAATAAAAAGCATGTCGAGTGTTGTTTTTTTCTGCGTGAATTCACTGCCAAAAAAAAAACAAAAACAAAAACCGCAATAAAACATTTATTTCTGCAGTGCATAGTATTAGCATTCTGTTTTGCATTCACATCACATCCGCACCCCACAGTTGACTTGCATTCTTTTTACATTGCATTCTTTTATATTACATTCTTGTAGTTCTATTAGGTAGTTGACTGGTAGTTGTAGTTTAGTGTTTGTAAGTACTATTTTGAGTATGATTTTCCGCCTAATAAGTACAATGCATGACTAGGGGTAGTATTGACCCATTGTATGCTTTTGACCAAAAGATAGAATTAACCTTTCGTAGATTACCAAAAATTATAAATACTGTAGTAAATACTAGTAGTAGTTCAGATTCTGCCATTAATTCTAACATGTCTTCCGCTAACACACTTGTTGCTAGTTCTAACATTTTTATAGAGCCAGAACAGATGGAGAATAATGGCAGAACATTGAAGGAGTTGGCCACTCCAAACGTGGTGTATCAACCTTGGTGCATCCAATACCCACAGCTGGAGCTAGCTTAAACATATGAATTGAAGTCTGGTCTTATACATCTGTTGCCTAAATTTCATGGTCTTGCAGGAGAAGACCCCCACAAGCATCTAAAAGAATTCCATGTGGTTTGCTCCACAATGAGGCCGCAAGGGATATCAGAATATTACATCAAAATGAAGGCGTTCCCATTCTCCCTGGACGGAGCAGCGACGGATTGGTTGTATCTTCAACCAGTGCTTTTCAACACTTGGGGAGACATGAAGCTCACATTCTTGGAAAAGTTCTTTCCGGCATCCCGAACCATGTCCATCAGGAAGGAGATATGTGAGATAAGGCAGCATACAGGAGAGAATTTGCACATGTACTGGGAAAGGTTCAACAAACTCTGTGCCACCTGTCCACACCATCAGATTAGCGAACAGTTGTTGATCCATTATTTCTATGAAGGACAATCAATGATGGACAAAAGCATGATAGATGCAGCCAGTGGAGGAGCCTTGATGGATAAAACACAAGCAACAACAAGGCATTTGATCTCTAATATGGCAAGCAACACACAGCAGTTTAGGATCAGAGGGCCAAGTCAAACTCGGATGGTGAATGAAATCGGTGCAGCTTCCAACCATAGATTGGAGAAACAGCTGACCGAATTGACATCATTGGTGAGATAGCTTGCAGTTGGACAACACCAACCAGCCATGGCAATGAAGGTTTGTGGCATATGTACCTCCGTGGAGCACCCCACTAATATGTGCCCCACTCTTCAAGAAACCGAGTCGGACCAACTAGAGAACGTTGGAGCCATAGGTGGAGTTCAGACGGGCAAACAGCCGTATCAGAACCGGCCATTTGATAGCCAGCAACATGGGAGGCAGCCATTTCGGCCAGGACCGAATCAAGGGCCATACGCAGCTTAACAATTCAGATCCACATCGACTACCTATCAGCGGCAAGCAGGTTATCAACAGCCGATGCCACAATATCAAGCACCACCTTTCCAACAGCAACAGCAACAATAGAGAGTGCCTACCCAAGGCCACTCCCCATCTCTAGAAGACCTAATGAAGTAGCTTGCAACCAGCAACCTGGAGTTCCAACAATCGGTGAGCTCCAGTAATATGCAGTTCCAGCAGAACATGACTGCCACCATCCAAGACCTCAAAACGCAGATTGGACAATTAGCTAATACTGTGAGTCAATTACAGTCAGCAGGATCCAGCAACCTCCCCTCTCAAACCATTCCAAATCCGAGAAGGAACGCCAGTGTAGTCACTCTTCAGTAAGGTGTCTCTCTCGGTCAAGGAGGTGCAAGTCAAGAATTGGGAGGCCAAAGGTTGTCAGAGGGTACCGCTTGGCTAGCCAACGCACGCTGGTGGACCCGATCCTCAGCGTCTCGACTATCACTGGTGCACCACTATCGTCCTTCTATTGGCGGTCGTCGTGGAAGGCGGATTCCCTAGAAACTCTAAATTTCTCACCTTTGTATTCGATTCTGTTTCAATAGCACAACTGGTTTGCTATTCTGTCTTTTGATTTTAGTCCTTGCGCTTTAATCTTCCTTAACAATGTTAGAGGTTGATCACGTTAGACTAGGGCCAATTGGAACAGGTTTAATAACCCGGTTAGGTAGAGAACCTAAAATCAACCAAGTACATACTCCTTGCCAACTAATGATGTAGCGATTGTGTAAATCCTCGGCATGGCAATGGACAAACGTTCAGCGGTTGTCGTAAGAATCTAAGGTTGATTCGGAGTATAATTCTAAGCAAGAATGGTAAACTGTCGTGTGTTGATTTCCGAATTGGTACAATAGTTAGTATAGATTAGTTTAGCGTAGTTTAGTTTAGTTTTAGCACTTAGTTTATTTTCTGAACTTAAACACAAAACCCCCCTATTTACCGCTTTCCAGAGTCAGAGACCGAGTCAATCCGACTCTGTCACATCCATTCGAAATCGAGTCGGTCCGACTCTGTTTCGTCTGAGTCTACGCTTAGCCGAGACCATGTCAAATTCGTCTCTATCGAGACCAAACCAAACCAGTCTTTTCCGAGAGCGAGTCGACATTCTACACTTGATATTTCTGCATAAAACTCTGATTTCTACACTTAGTCACAATTTAACACACTATGTCCTTGAGAGAATCGACCTAGGGTTAACTATACTATAGTTAGCTTTAGTATTTATTTGAGGCGTGTAAGATGACTAAAAACTCGCTTATCAAACATCGAGTTAGAAGTTGAGATTAATATGGAACCATTGTGATCGGAAACACTTTTCCCACAAAATCTTGAAATGCGTATGTATGCTTAGCTAATGAATGATGCAATGCATATGAGTCTATAGTTTTAGGTCAAAACTAAAGCAATGTTTCACGATTCTTGGGTGTACAGATTGAGAATACTTTGTAATCTTCTGAGAATCCTTCTTCGTCTTTTGTACATGCCATATATGCGACATCCTTCATTTCCTTCCCGTCTTTTCCTTTCATGGTTGTTGACCATAAAATCCCGTCTTTTCCTTCATTTTTGTAAATGTTTTACTTTGCCATCATTTGCTATATTTTAATTTTAAACCAAAGAACGAAATACAGGAAAGAGCAAACAAAGGGCAGTGTATAGAATTTGTTCAAGGTGCATAATGTGTTGTTGAAATGTCTAAGAGTGAAATGGGATTAGAACGATTTTTAGCTAGGGATCTCATTGTAGGACCTCAATACTATCCGGCCCAAACAAACAAATCGGTGGAAGGGAGAATTCTAAGAGTGGGCCTGTCTGGCCCGGCAACCCAGGCAGCGTGAAGCCAAGACAAGACAAGCTTACAATCGGACTCAGCCCATTAAGAGAAGAGTGGGGCTCAAAGATCACCTAACTGAGTTTATACCAGCAACCTTGCAGGGTTCAAACCAAATCGAATCCGGAAGCCATAGCTCAACACTAACGAAGCCAGCCACCTCAACAGAAAGGATGCCACTTCGCCATGCTCAAAAAATTCCTAAACTGCCAGATTTTCCAAGAGGGAAGAACCTTTGATGAAGCCACGTCAAGAAGGCAAAGGACCCACTGTCCTTAACAAAATGAAAATCCTTGCCATTCACAACGAGCAAATGTGCTAGGTCAGCCACTACCTGCGAGAGGCATCGCAAATTCAGGGAGAACGTGCCACGATCAAGTGCGGGATCCAACAAGAATCGACATGGGATCACTAAGGCTAATGAACTGGATCAAAAGGTAGGAGCAACTCCACGTGGCAAGATCATATGCGCTCTCATTACCTCCTCAAAGGCTATAAAAGGCCTTAGCACGAAGAGCTCGGGGCCAAGAATCAAAGACTAAAGGAAAGGCGAAATCGCTAAGGAACTGTTGCAAAAACTACGACTCCAAATTCTAAAAGGATCAATTCCAAGCCTACACGATGACCAGCTCTCTCGATACCAGGTAAGTCTCTTGGCCAAAACTCCAGTCAAGCCATAGGCATTCTCCCTGGCACACTTCAGATGGTGAATATGTAGTTCGCCACGCGAGTCGACCTCCCCCTTTCACTAAATGTAAAATCCTTGCACCCTCGAGCCCATGTAATCCAAACACTCTGACGCACATACCATCCCAACATCAAGTCGTCTTTGTATCACTATGCACCCATCACACTTTAGATGGCAGGCATGTTGTCTTTGTCTCATCCCCGAGCCCGTTACACTTCAGATGCCAGGCAAGCCATCCTAGCATCCAACTGAGTCATGAACACCTCGGATAGCAGGCTCACAGCTCGCCCCAACTCAAAGCCGAGTCAGTCTCAACTTTTATGACATAACACCCAGTATCTCATCTGACCCACGTCAGTAGATGCATATCCAAGTCAACTCAGCATGTGTATTCAAGAACACTCAATCCAGCATCGAGACGGGATGCCTAGTGGACAATCCCGACCTCGCATTTAAACCGCGAGAGCCGAGCGCCTAATGGAAATCTCGGTACCTGCATTCCAGACCCCAGGTGGATGCCTAAGGGAAAGTCCAACCATGCTAAACCTCGCACCCTGCACGCACAGCCCAGTTCACATCCCAAGGGGAGAATGCCCAACGGAAAGTCCGACTCTGTCCCTCACCGCATGCATCCCTCCAGTACTACGTCAACTTTGATTTCTCCCGACTAGGAGGTACGTAGGAGCAAGAGGCCTGCTCTTGTCAAGTTGATCATCCCACTAAAACTTATCTCTGTGTCATTCGCCACTATAGTAAAGTTTATGTAGCATGCAATTCATGGGGTAACTACCAGATGGTAGGCGGATGGGGTGATATAACATCCTCATGCATAACCGGCTCCTTACCTGGATTCTCTGACTCGAGACCGCACCTTATCCACCCCCGGTTTCCAGTGTACCAGTAAACATTGGTAGCGACTCCAATCTGAGTGATTTTAGTTTAAGCCAGCCCTTGTCAGGGTAGCTTAATAGATGCCAACTCATCACGCCGGGTCCCTACAGGTACCTAGCATCTTTCTCAGACTTTGGTCTATCCATTCGAATCCACAACAAAACATCCATTTTCAACAACGCTATTAGCTTTTAAATCTGCCCACCGGCGCGATTTAGGTCGCGTCAGATGGCGACTCCACTAGGGAAAAACACGTAGGTGCGAGCCAAGCCCTGGCCAAATGAATGGTATGCTGCATAACCTCTACTTTAATTCCGCTTTCATTAATTTATTGTACTACTATACATGCCTACCTTGGGGTAGATGCTATATATGTTCTGTACCATGTTTTTGACCGCTTGGGAAAAAAGGGGTGGGGAATAAGAGTTACTGGCACTTGCCACCAAGCCAAATTTTTAGAGGGTCCTATTCCCAGGCCTGTGTGATAGGAAAGTGATGAGCGTGTAGTGACTTCCCCCTTGGAGTTTATCCCTAAATGAGCGGTCACGATAGCCCAGCCAAAGTGTGATCTTTCAAGGGACATCCATACTCTAGGATTCGTTCCTGTGTATGAAAGGTTCCCCAAAAAGGTCTTGAGCTTTAGTGGCCAAAGGTGAGGTGTGGTTAAAGCCATGAATGGATCCCATAATTGCCCTAGAACCCTTAGGACTAGCCATCACCGCCCGTAGGAGGACAGGGACCCCTTTGCATTGGATCAGCCAATCCACCAGCCTTAATCACTCTAGAGCCAAGTCTTCCACTGAATGCCTTCGAGGAGTCAAAAGCACGGTGCATACATTAGCACATAACATAAAATAAAAGGGAGAAGAAGAATAACATGCATTACACGAGCATACTTGACTGTGAGAGTTTGCAGACACATGGCCACAGAGACTGGTTATGGGATTTGGATTGCCAAAGCCTGCAAGAACTTGTTTTTGCCCCTCCGAGATCTCTTTGTAAATAATAATAGTCAGTTTCCAGCTTTCATATGTCTATAGGACTCGCCAAGTACGACATGGCATGCATGGCCCTTATTTTTCTTTTTGCTCTTCTGCATACACGACATAACATTAGCACATAACGTACATCACATGACTATGTCTCATGAACACACGTAAGGATACCATAAAGGCTAGGCTATCCGCATATGCAACGCGCTCCAAATCCAAGGCTATGGAAAACAAAATTGAAGCACTCGAATTGCAAAATCAGGATCTCAAAGGGGAGGTAGGCCAATTGAAGGAACAAATGGCTCAGATGTTTCAGATCCTTTCCACGCCCAAGCTGGCAACAACGCTAGCCCTCCGCCCCAGGTAGTAAGAGACCCACCATATGGAATGCCATACGGTTGGAACACTAAAGATCCCGCCAACGAGGAATAGGAACAATTAAAGACCGACGCCTAACATCAGGCCTTACGAATTACTCAACCCTTTGTGGTTCACAGACAAATATCTCCGACCAAGGACAAGTGGCAATCCCTATAAGAGTGGCTCTGTGTCGTGGAAGGGGGAAACAAGTTTGGGTTGGAAGTTGTGGACCTCTACCTTGTTCTGGATGTGGATCTTCTGGCCGATTTCAAGACCCCGAAATTCGACAAGTACAAAGGAAGTTACTACTTCAGGGTCCACCTGGCCATGTATTGCCAAAAGATGGTGGCCTACATATACGACAACAAGATCCTCGTCCACTATTTCCAAGATAGCCTGACGGGAGCAATTCTTAGTTGGTATGTCAACTTAGAGCAGGGGGCTGTCAAAACATGGAGGGACTTGGAGGAAGCCTTCCTAAAACAATATAAATACAACGAGGATATGGCATCGGATCGCTCCCGGCTCCAAAACATGGTCAAGAGGGATCAGGAAGGCTTTAAAGAATACACACAAAGATGGCACGAATTGGCGGCGTAGGTTCAACCACCAATAACTGAAAGGGAAATGGTTACCATATTTATTGATACTCTCCCATCTCCCTATTATGACAAGGTGGTGGGAAGTGTCACCTCCAACTTTGTAGACCTCGTGGTGGTGGGCGAGAGAATAGAGTTGGGCATTAGACGCGGGAAGCTCGCCCAAGCGAGCAGCAGCGTGGGTTTCGCAAAGAAGCTCCTGCCGGAGAAAAAGAAAGGCAAAGGCAACGCCATATTGATAGAGCTCTTCTTCCCACAAGGGAAAAAAGCCAGGTCAACGGTTGCCCACGCCAGCTCACCACCGACTTTGTATGTCCCTCCTTATCAGTCGCGAACTGACATAGGAGTAGCCACCATTCTAGGGCCAGCACAGCAAAGCGCGAGAAGGCCGCCTAGAACGCTGACCTCGATCCTCATGACTTACACATAACTGCTCCCTCAATTGTTGGAACAAAAGCTCATGGAAGTAGTTCCCCTCAAGCCCCTGGTTCCCCCGTATCCAAGAAGCTATGACCCCAATCCCAAGTGTGACTACTACGGTGAGGTTGTAGGCCATGCCACTGAAATGTGTTTGAGCTTGAAACATAAGGTCCAAGACCTTCTAAATGGTGGTTTCCTCGATTTCCAGGACCAGAGGCCAAATGTGCAAAGCAACCCTCTCCCAGCCCATAGAGGAGTGACAATCAATGCAATAAGCCACGAAAACAGGGAGAGGGCGGAAAGCTTCGACAGACGGGGAGGGAGTTTGACGGCTTGGCTAAGTCGGTAGTGCTACATCCTGCACGCATAGCCCGGTTCACATCCCAAGGTGAGGACGCCCAACGAAAAGTCCGACTCTGTCCCTCACCACACGCATCCCTCTAGAACTACGTTAACTTTGATTCCTCCCAACTAGGAGGTACGTAGGAGCAAAAGGTCTGCTCTTGTCAAGTTGATCATCCCATCAAAGCTTATCTATGTGTCATTCGTGACTATAGTAGAGGTTATGTAGCATGCAATTCATGGGGAAACTACCAGATGGTAGGTGGATGGGGTGATACAACGTCCCCATGTGTAACCGGCTCCTTACCCGAATTCTCTAACTCGAGACCGCACCTTATCCATCCTCGGTTTCCAGTGTACCAATAAACATTGGTGGCGACTCTAATTCGAGTCACTTCAGTTTAAGCTAGTCCTCCTCGGGGTAGCTTAATAGATGCAGACTCATCACGTTGGGTCCCTGCAGGTTCCTGGCATCTTTCTTAGACTTTGGTCCATCCATTCGAATCCATGGCGAAACATTCATTTCCAACGACGCCATTAGCTTCTAAATCTGCCCACCAGCGTGATTTAGGTCACGTCACTCATCTTCCTTCCATCACATCCTAATTAGTATAACCAATCTTCGAAGAATGGAACCGTGTTACCCCCTACGAAATTTAGGGATAGAATTTTTTGACTGCGTCTGAGTTCATCGAGTGTTGTAGATTGATTCCATCCATGTTGATTAGGATCATTGCTCTTCTAGAGAAAGTTCTCTTAACTACATATGGCCCTTCATAGTTTGGGGTCCATTTTCCTCTAAGGTCCTTTTGAGTTGGTATGATCTTCTTCAATACCATATCTCCTTCCTGCAATTCTCGTGGGCGGATCCTTTTGTCAAATGCCCTTTTCATTCTTTGTTGGTACATTTGACCCTGACAAAGTGCGGCCAACCTTTTTTCTTCGATGAGGTTCAATTACTCAAAGCGGGTTTGCATCCATTCAGCCTCTTCCAACTTAGCCTCCATTACTATTAGTAGTGAGGGAATCTCTACTTCAATGGGTAAAATTGCTTCCATACTAACGCAACCTAAATCGTACTGTGAGGCATTTTTATTTGTAGCTTTGATTTTGTTTTATGGAAATATCCCTTTTTTTAGTAGAGATAGGCTGGGGACTAGATTCGCTCAATGACCCGGCATCGAGTCGGTACTGATTCAATCAACCCTGGGGAATTGACTGAACATGTACTAACTCGGATTAGAGTCGCCACCAATGTTTTAATGCTACATTGGGAACCTAAAATGGATAAGGCAGTCAAGCGAATCTGAGATCCAGGTAAGGGGTCGTTTATGCATGGGAGTGGCACGCCATCCCATCCGTCTACCACTTGGTAGTTACCCAACGACTTGTATATGTAGCACAACCTTTGCTTCCTATAGTTTGTCCTGGATCGAAATATGTAAAAAAGTGTGGATGATTTTGGACTTGACAAGAGTGTGCCTCTCGTTCCTATGGACCCCTCCTAGCCAAGAGGAATCAAAGTCGATGCAGTTCTGTGAGTGCATGCAGGATCAGACTTTCCCTTAGGCATCTTTCCTTAGGAGATCAATTTTATGTCACAACTAGTGAGAGGGACTTTCACTTAGGCCGTCCCTGACACGATGGAGTCCGAGTAAGTGGGTGCATGACTCGACGACCAAGGTGCTAAAGCTAGACTATCCCTTAGGCGTCCTTTGGTTGTAAGAATGATCTAGGATGACTCAGACAATACGTGGATTGACTCGGTTATATGAGATACTTGGTGCTTAGATGCCTGAACCCTAGGATTGGCAACAGGCCATCCTACGAGTGGGCATGTGTGGCTAGGTAATGGTATGTTGGTCATCTGGGTGTAATGTGTGCTATCTAGGCAATGAGTGAGGCTTGTCGGCCATCTAGGGTGTAATGCACAGTTTGTTAATTGAATGAACGATGGCTCGCTGGCCATCTAAAGTGTAACGCACATTGTTTATGGAATGAATGACGGCTCGTTGGCCATCTGAAGTGTAATGTGTAGTGTTTATGGAATGAATGACGACTCGCCGGCCATCTAAAGTGTAATGTGTAGTGTTTATAGAATGAATGGGGACTCGTTGGATGATGCGTGAGATTCGGCCAAGAACCTTACCTGGTATCTAGAGAAACGATTGTTATGAGTTTCTTCAGCAGTTTTCTTTGATACTCGGCGATTCTTGGACTCAAGCTTTTTGCAATAAGGCTTTTTGGGGGTGTGTCTGATTTCTCCACCTGGCACTTTCCCAACTTGTTGATTTGTTATTGCTAGCAATCCCAAGGATTATCTTCATTGGGCTCTACGCTCAATCGTGCCACAATCTTTTGTGATTCTCGGTGCATTTCATGGGTAGTGGCTGAGCTGGCACTCCTATGTGCAGTGATTGGCGAGGATTGTTTAGTTTGTTGAGACTTGCTATTTTGACATGGCTGAATTAGGGGCTGTGTTTCCTTGTGGAGCCTTACCACCTGGATGCTCCAAGTATGGTGGGGTCGCGTCCTTTTTGCTGAGGTGGCGAACCCTACCAACATTGGGCTAGGCTCTTGGATCATGTTTGGGTCTGGGCCTTTTGGTGTCCAATTCCTATTCTAACTTTGTCAAGTCATCTTTCTTGTGGTGATCCGGGACAAGCCCCGCATCATTCCCATGGGCCGACTTGGGCTGTGGACCCTTTTCATTTTCCTTCTGCCAACGTGTTCCCTTGAGCCTAACACTTTTAGGGTCTTACAGTTGCCCCCTCTTTATTCATGATCGCCCAAGGGAGGCATGAATGTCTTCCAAGGTGATCAAGAATAAAGACCACTTTCTCTTGGTCTTGATCGCCTTCCGAGTTATTCACTGGTCATGCCATTAAGGCATTTGCCGGTTCGCCGAGGGATAAGGCCAAGTGAATGGTTGGCCAGCTAACAGCTTATTGGGGAGTATTGCCGACTCGTTGGTGAGGGATATGAAGCGGTTGTCGGGGGGAGAAGATCGTGCGATGAGCCTAAGTGTCAGGTGACATGGCCCTTGGGGAGTCACGTGTAGGCGTGACGCATTCCTCGTCAAGTAACATAACCACTGGGGATTCAGGGGTCACGCGTGGAGGCGACGCGCCCCTTCAATGAACAGTTATGATTGCTGGGAATTCAAAAGTCACGCGTGAAGGCGACGCGTCCCTGCTTGACTATCATGGGTTCACCACCGGTTACACACTTTAAAATCAGAGTTGTTACAGTTTCTTAAATCGCGAAAGGTCACGTTCTTTGAATATTGAACGTTGTGTTGTTTTATTTCATCCTTGAATGCATCTTGTCATTTTCTTCTTAAATGCATTTTTGTTTTTAATGTCATATAAAGACGCTGCTCAGACTCCCAGAATTTGCATTTAAACCGATGGCCAGTTGGACACGCTTCTTCAAGTATTAATAGCCCAGTCGAGGTTTCCATTTCCTCATCCTTTTCTTGGCCCTCTTTAAAGAGTATGCTTCATAGAGGATATTTCCATTCCTTTTGGGGTTTTTTCCTTTTTTTCTTTCTTGTTTTTCTACGACCCCTTTTTTCTTTTTTCATTTTTCTGTAACTATTTTCGACTTCTTTTTTCTTCTCTTTTTTCTTCTCTTTTTTTTGCTTTTTTTTTTCTTTTTTTTCTTTTTTTTTCGCAATGCATTTCAGCATAGAGTTGGGTTGAGTGCACTACCTTGGGGTAGGCTTCGATGTGGGGTCGAATTTGACTTAGGTTCACTACACTAAGGTAGCCTTCGACATGGGGTTGGATTTGACTTAGGTTCACTGCACTAAGGTAGGCTTCGACACGGAGTCGGATTTAAGTTAGGTTCACTACGCTAAGGTAGGCTTCGACATAGAGTCGAATTTGAATAAGATTCACTACAATAAGGTAGGCTTCGACATGGAGTTGGATTTGACTTAGGTTCACTACACTAAGGTAGGCTTCGACACGGAGTCAGATTTGACTTAGGTTCACTACCCTAAGGTAGGCTTCGACACGGAGTTGGATTTGAATAAGATTCACTACATTAAGGTAGGCTTCGACATAGAGTCGGATTTGAATAAGATTCACTACACTAAGGTAGGCTTTGATAGGGAGTCAGATTTGAGTTAGGTTCACTACACTAAGGTAGGCTTCGACATAGAGTCGAATTTGACTTAGGTTCACTACCCTAAGGTATGCTTTAACACAGAGTCGAATTTGAATAAGATTCACTACACTAAGGTAGGTTTTGACAAAAAATCGGATTTGAATAAGATTTGCTACACTAAGGTAGGCTTCAACACAGAGTCAGATTTGAGTTAGGTTCACTACACTAAGGTAGGCTTTGACACGGAGTCGGATTTGAAGTATGCATGTGTCCATGTATGCATGGGGTGTTTCCCTTCCTTGCTTTGTATGTGTGTATTTATGAATGTGTGCATGGGTGCCTCTCATCCCATTTCATGTGCACGTGGATTGCCTTGTCGGCTGCACGCCTTTCTGATTTGCAATAGCTTCGGGGGAGGGCTACCATTCACGTCAAGGCGATCCCGATTTAAGCCTGCGCTTTGGGGGTTTCACCCATGGCAGGGAGGTTTTCGAATTTTGTCTTGGCTTTATGCATCTTCCTTATCGGTCTTGGGAATTGTGTGTTTATGAATTAAGGCCCGTTGTGTAACAAGGATATTATTTTTATTAAGAACATGGGATACAATGGTGAGTCCCCGTTGGGGTATCTCGCGGGCTGTCTAAGGTGTAAAAATTAAGACCAACTATAGGCCTAATGCTTTCAGTTGGAAATCAATAACGCTTTCCTCGGCATCAGTTGACACTGACTCCTCCATCTTGAAGAGTTGGAGGTTGATTCTTCGGATTCTTTCCTGATTGAACTCTCAAGGGTAGAACATTTTGACCATGTTTGCATTAACCAGGTGGGTTAGTTCTTGTCCTTCTAAGTCGACTAGTATCAAGGCTCCTCCTGAGAATGCTTGCTTGACTACATATGGTCCCTCGTAATTAGGAGCCTACTTGCCATGCGAGTCCTTGACGTTGGATAGCCTCTTCTTGAGTACCAAGTCCCCTTCCTTGAACACTCGAGGCCTAAATCTTTTATCGAAGGTGCTCTTCATCCTCTACTGGTACAACTGCTCGTGGCATACGATGGTTAGACGCTTCTCTTCTATTAAGTTCAGTTGGTCTAGCTGACTCTAGACCCATTTGGATTCATCCAACTCTGCCTCGGCTAGGACTCTCAAAGAGGGTATTTCTACTTCTACCGGGAGAACCACCTTTGTATCGTACACCAATGAGTAGGGGGATGCCCCAGTGGACATACGCATCGATGTCTGATATCCATGTAGAGCGTAGGGTAACATGTCATGCCAGTCTTTGTATGTCACCACATTTTTTGTATTATTTTCTTTATGTTTTGTTGGCTGCTTCTACCGCTTCATTCATTTTGGGACGATAGGGAGTGGAGTTATGGTGCTTGATTTTGATTTGTTTGCATAACTCGGTCATCATCTTATTGTTCAAGTTTGTTCCATTGTCAATGATGATGCAAGCTGGAAGACCGTAGCGGCATATGATGTCTCTCTTGATAAACTTAGTTACCACACTCTTTGTCACGTTGGCGTACGAGGTAGCTTCCACCCACTTCGTGAAGTAGTCGATGGCTACCAGAATGAATCTGTGTCCATTGGACACCTTGGGCTCTATCGGGTCGATCATGTCTAATCCCCACATGGAGAATGGCTATGGAGAGGTTAGGTTGTGCAAGGCGGAGGGTGCCATATGAATGTTGTTAGCATACGTCTGGCACTTCATGCATCTTTTCACATGTTGGCAATAGTTTGACTCCATCTTGGACCAGTAATATCTGGCTCGAAGAATTTTGCGGGCGAGGGCGTGGCCATTGGCATGAGTGTTGAAGGCTCCCCTGTGCACTTCTTCCATTATTTCTTCCACTTCACAATCGTCTATGCAATGTAGGAGGGTCGAATTAGTGCTTTTTTTGTAGAGGATTACTCCACTTAGGAGGAAGCCCGTTGCTAGCCTCCTTAGTGTCCTCTTGTCATTTTCAGTTGCTTCCGGGGGATAGACACCTTTCTTTAAGTACTCCTTAATGTCATGATACCAGGGTTTGCCATCGATTTCTACCTCACCTACTTGTTGGCAGTAGGCCATCTTAGTCTGCTACCGGACATGTATGATCATTTCTTTGCCACGGTTTGCTTGGGGCATTACTAACAGAGTTGCCAAGGCATCGACCATTTGATTTTCGTCCTGCATAGTGAAAGGAGATTTCATCAAAATACTCCCTTAATGCCATTGTATGCATATGGTAAAGGACTAGCTTGGCGTCTCGTGTTTCCCACTCTTCGCGGAGTTGGTAGATTACTAATGCCGAACACCGAAAACCTTAAGCCTGCTGACTTGGTGCTCAATGGCCATTGTAATTCCCATGGCACAGGCCTCGTATTTTGCCATATTGTTGGTGCAATCGAAACCCAACCTTGCCAAGAAGGGAAAATATTGACCTTTCAGGGATACTAGTGCGGCTCCTATCGTATTTCCCAATAAGTTCGAGGCTCCATCGAACCAAAGTTTCAACTTGTCTAGTTCAGCCTCTTATTCATCTTTTTCTATTGCCATAATATGCTCATTCGAGAATTCATGTGAGAGGGGATGGTATTCATTTAGAGGGTGATAGGCTACTACTTCGCCAGCGCGCTTCCCTTAATGGCTTTCTAACTTGTGCACACTATGTCGTATTCCGATAGAGCCATTTGCCATCGTGCTATTCACTCGGTTAGTGTTAGCTTTTCAAAGATATACTTGAGTTGATCCATTTTAGCAATAAGCTGTGTGGTGTGAGCCAGCATGTATTGCATTAACCTCTTTGCGGCCTAGACCAGAGCGCAACACGTTCACTCTAATGCCAAGTACCTTTGTTCACATTCCGTGAACTTCTTATTGAGGTAATAGATGGCTTGTTCTTTCCTGGAATCGTCTTGTTGTCCCAAGATGCCCCATTCCTTCAACACCGTTAGGTACAATATCAGGGGATAGATGATGCTTGCAGCAAGTAGCTTTGTGACTTCTTTCTTGACTACATCCAGGAGTGTCGGATTCAGTCTTCTTTGCTATTGGCTTATGGGCTTGACTTCCTCCTCCATCAAGATTTTGTGCATGCAGATGGAAGGATTGATGCTTGGAAGGTCTGAAAGCTTCCACCCAATCGCCTTTTTGTGTTGCCTTAGGACTTTCAGCAACTTATCTTCTTACTCTTGGAGGAGGTTGTTGGCAATTATAATTGGAAGTTGTTGTTCATTGCCCAAGTAGGCGTATTTTAGGTAACTTGGCAATGGTTTCAGCTCCATGGGTAGTAGGGATGGAGATTTCTCAATTAATGGGTTTTGATTTGTCTGGCCGACTTGCTCTTGACTCAAAGACCAGATATGTCGACATGATTCCAGCCTTTGGCTATTCAGCGGCCGTGTCTGGTCTTCATTGGCGAGACTATCTCGGCAAGTGTGTCACCTTCTTTGTTTGACTTTTTTGGCTGAGTTGACTTTATATCGCCCTTGGCTCGGCACTTCTCCGGCCGCCTTGATCTCAGTAGTGAAAATGGTCGCCAATTGTGCGATGATGAGATTCTTTGGTTTGGGTGACTTTGGATATTGCATTCTTAGTACACTCAGGAGTGTTCTTGGTTGCAGGCTTGGTCTAGCAATTCAGACAATTCTTCAAAGTCAAGTCGACAATATTGCTATGGTAGCCGTCCTCGAGGTTGGGAGGGTCTTGTGCTTCCTCATGGTCGGCCTCTTCATCTACGACCCCTAGGCAGTTGATCTCATCAGCACTTCCAGCGAACTTCTTAGTGTCTTCACTGCTACTATTTAGTTGAAAGTATTCTTCAACTATCTCATCAAGTAAATCGATGCTAAAGAGGGAGTGGTCTTCGGTAGGGTGCTTCATTGCTTCAAAAATGTTGAATTGCACTAGAGTGTCACCGAATTCCATCGAGAGAGTCTCGGCATGCTCATCAATCTTTGTTCTAGCTGTCATCAGAATGGTCTTCCCAATTAAGGTGGATCCTTTCAGGATGTTTCCTCCTCCATATCAAGTACATAGAAATCAGT
Organism: Mucuna pruriens; assembly: GCA_025330945.1. Lineage (NCBI taxonomy): Eukaryota > Viridiplantae > Streptophyta > Magnoliopsida > Fabales > Fabaceae > Mucuna > Mucuna pruriens. The sequence goes on from JAENHJ010000532.1 coordinate 5,678,764, forward strand.
TGGAAATATTAACTCGTTTACTTGGACGAGAACATCCTCGAGAACTCTCAGGGGTTGAACAACGCTTATGTTTGCGAGCTAAATGGTCATCCATGTGGGCTCAAGATTGCCAAAATTCAGGGACCTGTAGATTGATGCGGGCATGACATTGATTGAAGCTCCCAAGTCCAACATGGCGTCAACAAAGGTGTAGTCGCCTATGGTGCATGGGACAAAAAATATTCCAGGATCTCGCATTCGTGGCAGCGCAGAAGTACCTACAATGAACTCTTCATTTTGGTCAAAGCCGACACCACACCTCAATCTCCTTGCTCCCTTGATCTTCCTTATTTTATATACGCACAATTCTTGAGGAATTTTGCATACTTAGGAACCTACTTAATTGCGTCGAGAGTGGAATATTGCTTTCCACATTCGGAACATCTTCAACAGTTCTTCATCGACTCTGGCTTGTTTTTTGAGATGGTCCGAGATGGAAATGGCAAAGTGGGACAACTCTCTCTGGCCAAGACTAGCGGATCAGCATTTGGTCCAAAGTCGGCTTTGGCTGGTCTCAACAACTGCTGCAAAGTATAGGCCGAGGTAGTTCTTTTCCACTTCTAATGTCACTATACACTAGCATTCCCTCTCGGATTCTGGAATGGGTTGAGAGGAGGTTGCTGGATCCAACCGACTACAATTGACTCATAATGTTGGCTATTTTGTCCGATCTGTTTTTTAGGTATTGGATGGTGGCGGTCATGTTCTGCTAGAACTGCATATTCTTTGGAGCTGGAGATTCTTTGGAACTCTAGGTTGCTAGTTGCAAGCTGCTTCATCAGTCCTCAGGAGATGGAGAGTTGCCTTGGGTAGGCACTCTCTATTGCTGCTGTTGTTGGAAAAGTGGTGCTTGATATTGCGGAGTTGATTTGTTGATAACCTATTTGTCTCTACGATAGGTATTCGGTGTGGATCCGAATTGTTGAGTTGTGCATGGCCCCTGATTCGGTCCCTGGCCAAAATGGCTGTCTCCCATGTTCTTTGGCTATCGAATGGCCGATTCTGATCTGACTGTTTCTGTACTAAAATCCACCTATGGCTCCAACGTTCTCTGGTTGGTCGGCTCAATTTCTTGAAGAGTGGGGCACACATCAGTGGGGTGCTCCACGAAAGTACATATGCCACATACCTTCGCTACCAAGACTGGTTGGTGTTGTCCAACCGCTTAAGCTGTCTCACTAATGATGTCAATTCGGTCAGCTGATTCTCCAGTGTTTGGTTGGAAGCTGCACCAATTTCATTCACCATCCTAGATTGACTTGGCCCTCTAATCCCAAACTGCTATGTATTACTTGTCATATTGGAGATCAGGTGCCTTGCTGGTGCTGGCATTTTATCCATCAAGGCTCCTCCGCGGCTGCATCTATCATGCTTCTGTCCATCATTGATTGTCCTTCATAGAAATCTTTGGATCAACAATTGTTCACTAATCTGATGGTGTGGGACAGGTGGCACAGAGTTTGTTGAACCTTTCCCAGTACATGTGCAAATTCTCTCCTGTATTCTACCTTATCCATATATCTCCTTCTTGATGGACATGGTTCGGGATGCTTTGGAAAGAACTTTTCCAAGAATGTGAGCTTCATGTCTCCCCAAGTGTTGAAAAGCACTTTGGTTGAAGATACAGCCAATCCGTGTTGCTCCATCAGGGGGAGAATGGGAACGCCTTCATTTTGATGTAATATTCCGATATCCTTGCCTCATTGTGGAGCAAACCACATGGAATTCTTTTAGATGCTTGTGGGGGTCTTCTCTGCCAAGACCATAAAATTTAGGCAACAGATGTATAAGTCCGGACTTGATTCATATGTTTGATTTTCCAATTGTGGGTATTGGATACACCAAGGTTGATACACCACATCTGGAGTGGCAATTCCTTCAATGTTCTGTCATTATTCTCCATGTGTCTTGACTCTGCAAAAATGTTAGAACTAGAAACAAGTGTGTTAGCGGAAGACAGGTTAGAATTAATGGCGAGAATCTGAACTACTACTAGTATTTACCATAGTGTTTCTTATATTTCGTAATCTCACGTAAAAGTTAATTCTATCTCGGGTCAAAAGCATACAATGGGTCAAGATTACTACTCCTAGTCATGCATTGTACATATTATGTAGAAAATCAGGCTTGAAGCAAAGATTTACAAAGCAAGAAACTACAACTATCATAAATTTACCTAATAAAACTAAAAGAATGCAATGTAAAAAGAATGCAATCAATTGTGCAATGCGGAAATGAATGCAAAAGAGAATGCTAACACCATGCACTGTAGAAACAAATGTTTTATTCATGCTTTTGTTTTTGTTTTTTTTTGCGGTGAATTCAGAAAAAATTAACAACACTCAACATGCTTTTTATTTAGGATCCTAAACCTATAAGACAGACACGGACAAATTCAAAGACTTAATAAATTGACTTGACAGACACACTCCACAGACTCAGGATTTGACTTCACTTAATTTGGCACACTAAAACACAAAAGAACTTGTGTCTGACAGCAGCAGTGCCAATTTGATAGGCTCATTTTAGTCGTCTTAACGGTATCAAATAACTAAAGTTAACTATAGTATAGTCAACCTAGGTCATTCTTCTCAAGGAACAGTGTGCTCAATTGTGATTTGGTGTGAAGTGAAATGGTGTAAAATTTGAGATGCAGAGTATCGACTTGTCTCGGCATTGGCCGAGTTGCTCTCAGCAGAGACGGCCGATATGGTCTCGATAAAACTTATCAAGCTTGGTCTTGGCTGAGCGCAGACAAACACAATAGAGTTGGACTGACCCTGTTTCAGACGTGGAAAACAGTAAATGAGGGGGTTGGAATGCAAGTAAAAGCAGAAAAGTAAACTAAAACTATGAATGTAGTGAACATATACTAATGCTATAGAGATAAGAAAATGCATAATGAAATTGATTAACAGAAAACAAAGTATAAACACAAGTGGTCAGAATTCAGGTGGATCCATCTTCCACGACGATCGCCATGGTTGATGGTGGTGGTACACCTCCAATAGCCTGAAGCGTAGAGGATCAGTCCACCAGAGTGTGTTGGAATCCCAATCAGTCCCCTCCAGACTTCGGCTTCCCGGTCTCAAACATGCATTCCTCGATCGAGAGAAACACCATTGTAGTGTCGCACACCATCTTAAACGGAGAGAAACAAGAGCGAAGAAATGGATATGATGAGAGTGTGTTGAGAGTGAATTCCACAAAGACCCTAAAAATTGCACAGCTCTCCTCCTATAAATCGAGCTGTGACCGGCTGCTCCCCTAACCATTCTAACAGAATTACAACATGAATTGCCTATTCTGCCCTTTGGCGTAACTTGCGGCGCAAGCTACTCCAGAATGACGCGGGAGTTGAGCTGAGTTGAGGTGGTCCTGAGCTGGACAGGTTGATGTGGATAGCGTCTTTGGGCTACTCCTTATTGGACTGCACCTACTGGGTCTTTGGGTCAAGCCTGGCCTTGATCTGGTTTGGCCGAGATGGAGTCGGTCTTGGCGAGACGTCTTCATCTCGGTGAGTCTTCTAATGATGGACCCAGAGCTCATTTCGGTTTGAACACGCAAAGAAAAGAAGAGTTAGCTAAAATCCTCGAATTAGCACAGATTTGTATTTTCTCTATTTTAGGTTCATAATATGAATCTCAGCTAACACTCAATTCTTAAGCACATGATAGTCTTGTAAACATCCTTCTTAGGTCCATAAAAGATGCATAATTTGTGACTCATCAATCCACCATCCATTCGGCTTTCTAAGAGCTTACGGGATATCTATCAATGCTTGTTTACCAACAGACGACCTCTTAGTATCGGTCTTCCTAGAAGTAGAGTCATTCTTTGCAGCTGCCAATTGTTTGTTGTGCTTTATTGGCTGGGTGGAGAGTTGTTCTTGCGCATTAAGACTTTGGCTCGTAGTGCTAGTATGCTCTCTGGGCTTGATTCTCCAGTAATTGGCTTCTTTTGGGATGCCCACAACTCAACCTAGATTTGTTCATTTAGGAATTCTAGATTGGCCTTGTCAAACCCTTCCTTAGGAGCTTGGTATTCAAGTGATCTATTTGTTGTTTCTAATAATTCCATCCGGCTTAGATGCTACTTTCTTCCTTCTTTGCCTCTACCAACATTTCCAACAACTTTTTCTTTTCTAACAAAGTTTGATCACTTTCAGCCCTTCTTAAGCATATCTTCAAGTCTCGGCTATAAGGCATTCTTTTGTTCTCAGCCTGATTTCTTCCTCCTTCTTAACGCATTTGGCCATTTGTTCGGTTATTTTCCTTTCCTTATCAACTTCTTCCCAGGCTCTTTTTACCACTTTTTAAGCTGCCTCCAACTCCTGTTTGAGGTCTTCTCTTTATTCCTACCTTCAATTGTTTTTTGCCCTTTGATCGAACATGGTCCTTGTGCCACATCATCTATTAGGGAGATTTACTAAATGGTAATGAATGCTTTCTACATATTAACCTGAGGTCACGACGGATAGACAAACTCTCTTTAAATATCTCAGCGAAGTGCCTCTCATTACTGAGTCGCCACCTAAGTTTTTCCTGGAACCTAGGAAAACCTAAGGAAAGGCGGGTCTGTCGTCGGAGTTATGGGTTGGGGGAGTTACATGCAAGAGGGGATGGGGGGGCCCCTGCCATGTATTATCAATTCGATAGTTACCCTGGTTATTTGTATGGGAGAGGGATGGTGTTGTATACGGGTGGTGTTCTTGAAGTTCTACGCTTTTAGAATTTGTGGGTTGTAGGGTGTGGGGTCATTGACGATAGAGGTGTGCCTGCAGGCCTCACTAAAATTTGCGGAGGGTTCAAAGTCTACGTAGTTACGGCTTTTGGATGGGTAGAGGTTAGTTGAATTGGATCTCAAATGCCATAATTCTTGAGTCGTGCCCGGTCTAGGGATTCCAGGCCGAGACGCATTACTCGGCCTTAGATTGGATTTAGGGTTACTATTAGGGATTGTATGTCGGGCTAAAGGTGGGATTCGGGGGAGGATCTTGCTTGGTGATACAAATTTACGTTAAATTAATTAAGAGAAGAAAGGAGTTAACCAACCCGACGTCGAAAGTGAGTGGAACGAGTCTTGATCGGTCTAGACTTGGGTGAAGCGGAGTCGATCAATCCGACGTCGGGTAAGTGGGCGGCGTGGATCAGCCTAGACTTAGGGCTTCCTCCTATCTTTAGCGTTAAATCGTCGATTTTTCTTCCTTTCTTTTGCCTTTCTTGCCTTTCTTGCCTTTCTTTCTTTCTTGTGATTTTCTCTTTTTTTCTTTCTTTCTTGTGATTTTTCTCCTTTTTCTTTCTTTCTTGTGATTTTTCTCCTCTTTTTTTCTTTCTTTCTTGTGATTTTCTCCTCCCCGCTCATTCGCAGTGAGGTCTTATATATAAAGCTACTTAAATGGGCTTGGATCTCTCCATGATGAGAGAATATTTTATTATATTTTATTTTGAATTTTGAATGTTTAACAGATTTATCCCTGATTCTTGGGAAGAGAGGATATTTTATTTTGAATTTTGCTGACAGATTTATCTCGAATATTTTATTATTTTATATTTGAATTTTGAATATTTAACAGATTTATCCCCGATTCTTGGGAAGAGAGGATATTTTATTTTGAATTTTGAAAAGTTGACAGGTTTATCTCTAATATTTTATTATTTTATATTTAAATTTTGAATATTTAACGAGGTTTATCCCTTGTTTGTTGATAACGATAAAATCTTCAAGATTTTATTTGTTATTAGTTAAGGAAAACCAGCTTGGTTGTTGGTTGATAACATATAGAATCTCCAAGATTTTTGTTATCAGTTAAAGGAAAGTCAACTCAAGTTGTTTGGTAGGACAGTTTAGTATGACATGGCCCCTCTTTATTTAGGTTTTTCCTGAAAAGGGTGTAATCCTTTTCTTGGATAAGCGTAAATAAAGATAGAGGTGAGGATGGGGTGGTTGATGTTTTCCGTGAACATTTGGTAGTGGGCAAGGTATCACTAATTGGCACTCAACCATCTAAGTTTCCACAAAGTACTTTAGACAGAAGCACACACTTTGGTGCCCAACCCTCCAAGTTTCACAAAGTACCTGGCAGCAGGCAAGGCACACTGGCTGGTGCCCAACCTCCAAGTTTCACAAAAGTACTGGCAGGCAAGGCATTAGCGACTGTTTGGTGCTTGACCCTCCAAGTTTCACAAAGTGCGGGCAGTAAGGCCTTCGGGCTGGTGCTTGACCCTCCAGGGTTCACAAAGTACCTGTTATGCAGGCACACACTGGCTGGTGCCAACCCTCCCAAGTTTCAAAGTACCTGGCGGCCGGGCAAGGCCTGTATTTGGTGGTGCTTGACCCTCAGGTTTCACAAAGTACTTGGCGTGAGGCAAGGCACACATTTGGTGCGGTGCCCCACCCTCCAAGTTTCTAAAGTATTTTTTGAGTTTGTTATTATATTTTTTGTGATGGTGGCAATTTTGCCTCAACGAGGTAAATGGAGTTATAATGGGCGACTTTGAGGATGGAGACGGCCTGCATTGTGATGGAGTTGGTCATTGGGGTTGGTCGTGATGGATTCGGAATTACGTGGGGTTGGCGTGATGGATGGCCTACGTGGGGCTGGCTGGGATGGAGGCGGCCCTCGTGGGGCTGCCGGGATGGAGCTCTGGTCTAGGCTGAAGGAGGAAAGCTAGTCTTGCCGAGAGGGTGGAGTGCTTGGAAGGAGCCATCGTGGAGCCATGAAGATGGTTTCAACAAAGCCCCAGGGCAGATAGCTTTGTTGCCCTGATTTCGACCTCGACCCATATGATATGGCTAAGGATGTTAAAGACGGGAAATTGATTTCCTCTTGGATTGAACTTGTAATTATAAAAGCTTATTTATTAATGAAATGATTTTTTGGCATTTTTCCTTGTGTGTTTGTTTTTGTTTTGTTTTATTTCGTTTTTCTGTTGATTGTTCATTAATGGCGTTTAGTTGGATTGGGGTATCGTCTTGACTGGGGTTTAGTTATAGTGTACATGGGGCAATGGTAGTAGGTTAATGGGTTCGATGCTTGGGACTGGTGTTGCAAGCAAACAATCTGTGCTTTCGCTTAATGGAAGGTTTTAATCAGTATTAGAGAAAGTTATGGGCTAATAGGATCAATTCCTACAAGGGATGGTGACCTACGACTGGCTTAGTGAATGGTTGTGGCCATTATTAGTTAAGGAGTGGTGACTCGGGACTAAAGGAATCTGGTTCTGATCGTATGTGTTGACTCTCGGATGAGAGCGAAGATTGGTATGGGTTGGTAGATGGTTTTGACTCGAGTCGGCCTTGTGGTAGAAGTAATGATAAGGGCCCTTGGGAAGGTGGATTGAAGGCGTGAGGGTAGCCGTTGGATTATAGATGGATGGATAGCTTTTGTCCTTCTAGACTTGGCTTAGTGGGATGATAACCTAATGTTTTAACTTTCGGTTTAGTGGGTGATTCGACTCGGACTCGGCCTTAGGGAAGGCAGCGAGGTGAGATGGGCGGTCTTAGAAGTTGTTTTTGGTTTCTTTGGGGGTCGAGACAGACTCGGTGCGATGGACTCGGCCGACTCTTCTGGATTTTGGAAAACTACGGTCTTTCGACATGTTTGGAAATGTATTTTGTTTACGATGATTTTAGCATATCTTAAGCAAAGGTAAGGAGAGAAGAAGGAAAAGAAAGAGTCTTATTATTTTGAAAAGATTACAATCATTTTAGGAAATGAAATGAAAAACTACTTAGACTATGTTTCCCTTGATCTTAATTTTGTCCCGGCAAGGGTCTTCGCCTTCCAGGTGTCTTCAGGGGTACTTGTGGATAGAACATTCTATGGCAAGTCTGCATTGTGGTAGGCTAGGTCTTGTCCCTCGGCGTTGGTTAAAATCAATGCTCCAGAGAAAGCCTGTTTCACCACGTATGGCCCTCATAGTTAGTGCCCATTTTACCCCCTTTGGTCTTTGATGTTCAAGCGTAACCTTTTTAGCACCATGTCCCTTTTCGAAGACACGGGCTTTTACCTTCTTATCGAACGCTCTTTTTTATCCGCTCTTTGGTATAGCTTGGTCGTGGCAACGAAGCAGGCGGTGAGTCGCTTTTCCTCGATGAGGTTTAATTGGTCGAAACGTTGTTGAACCCATTTCGGCCTCGACCCAACTCGGCCTTGCCATGCCATAGGGGAAGGTATTTTACTCTCTTTGGTAGGGCTTCATTGCCATATACAGCAGTATGGGGTTGCCCCTGTGGATGTTAAATGCGAGATGCAGTATCCATGCAGTCGCGTAAAGGGTAACATCTCGTGCCAATCCTTGTAAGTGACCTACCATCTTTTGTATTATCTTTTTCAGATTTTTTATTGGCCGCTTCTCTTTGCCCGTTCATTTTTGGGACGATAAGTGTGTGGAATTGTGGTGGGTGGTGCGGAATTGTTCCAGAGCTCTGTCATCATCTTGTTGTTGAGATTGGTGCCGTTATGCGTGATGATGTGGCGGGGAGGGCCGTATCGACATATGATGTCCCTCTTGATAAAGTATTGCCGTCTTACGCTGGCAGAGGATGGGAGGATGTTCTACCCATTTGGTGAAATGTCGATGGCTACCAATATGAACCTGTGCGGATTTGGATGCTTTTGGCTCGATGGGGCCTATCACGTCGATGCCCCACATGGAGAATGGGCAGGGGAGAGGTAGGTTGTGTAGTGTGGATGGGGCGGCGTTGAGGCGGTTGGCGTGTATTTGGCATTTGCGCATTTTTCGGACATGTTGGTAGCTTAATCTGCCTCATCCGGTCAAGAGTAACCTGCCCGAGTATTTGCCGAGCTAGGGCATGTCCGTTTAAAGTAGTTCTTAATATTCCTCGCGGTACTTCTCGAGAATTTGTAGCTTCTTGTTCATCTACACATCGGAGGTGTCATATCATGCTTCTTTTGTGAGCGTGGTCCCGCTTAGCAGGAAGTCGGGAAGCCAGCGCCGCGGTAGTTCGGTTTGTCGTTTTTCGGGCGTCACCAAGGATACTTTGCGATCTCAGAGGTACCTCTTTTTGGCGTACCATGGTTCCGTCACTCGGCGTTCAAGGTTTCTCGGGAAAGGCATTGGCAATACGCGGTTTGGGTCGTTGTCGGACTTGGATTACCATTTCGCCGTCCTTCGCTTATCCGATACCATGGGCGGATAAGGTGGCGTCTGCGATCGATTTTTCCACGGTGGGCGTGGTGAAGGTGATCGCTTGAATCTTGATATGATTTCCTTTGCGTAGTCATGATGCGGGGATCAATTTGGTATCCCTCGTTTCCCATTCTCCACGGAGTTGGTAGATAACTAGTCTTGAGTCTCCAGAAAACCTAAGTTTCTTTACTTGGTGGTCTAAGGCCATTAAGAGTCCCGTAGTGCATGCTTAAGATTCGGCCATGTTGTTAGTGCGGTCAAGCCTAACTTAGCGTGAGAAGGGAAACAAGTTGTTTGGTGAAATTAGAACGACTCCGTCCATTTCTAACGATATTAGAGGCTGTCGAACCACATTGTCCTTTCGTCACCGTGTTGGTCTGGTCTACTGAAGGCGGTCATGAGGTGCTCGTGGGAACTCATGGCTCCATGGTTCGTGTCCGAGGGGTGATAAGCGAGTTGGTAAATTTAGGTGCCACTCCCTTTGTGGCCCGGTTTGGTTTACGTAAAGAATGTCATATTCTGGATGGGGCCATTCCGCTAACGTGCGATCCGTCCCGGTGAGGCGGGCTTTTTCGAAGATATGTCGACTGGTCGTTCTTGACCCCACTAACCAAGTCGCGCTGGCTATCATGTATGGTGCGAGTCTTTTGGCTGCCTAAACGAGGGCCGCAAAGAAGTCCTGTTCGATCTTTGAAGTACCTTGTCTCGTTCGGTGAACTTTTATCAAGTAGTAGATCGCGTGCTCCTTTTGCCGAGGCATCTCGTGACCTAGCATACCGCCCATGGATTCTTCTAATACGGTGAGATCTGATGTGGGGGTCGATCTGGCGTGGGTGAATACAATCTTGGGGATTTTCTAGGTAGTGTTTGATTTTTTGAAGGCTTTACGGCATTCTGTATCGTTCTTTTCTTTGCTTCTTTGCAAGAGTTTGAAAATAGGGCTCACGGTGGGTCATTAAGCTGAGGAAATGAAGCGGGATATGAAATTCACTCGCCTTAAAACCCCCGACCTCCGCCTGCCTCTAGGGGTGGCATTTTTTAATGGCCTCACCTTGTATGCAGATGCCCTACTTTGATACTGGCCCTTATTGACTACTTAAACCAGCAACTTGCCCGTTTTTACCGAAGGTGCATTTGGCGGGGGTTTAATCGAAGTTTGTACTTCATGAGTCTGATGAAGTTTTTTCGCAAGTCCTCTATATCTTTGCTCGATTGTTTTTGATTTTATGATCATATCGCCCACGTGAAACTTCCAATTTCTTTGTGCATCATGTCGTGAAATAGAGGCTACCATGGCTTCATTGGTATGTTGCGCGTTCTTGAGTCCGAAGGGATTACCTTGTAATGTAGGTCCCCATAAAGCGTGATGAGCGTGGTCTTTTTCTTTGTCTTAGGGAGCATCATGATTTGGTTGTATCCTGAGAACTGGGTCCATGAATGAGAAGAAGGCGTGTTGAAGCAAGATTAGCCGACGAGGATGTCAATGTGAGGTAGTGGGAAGTTATCTTTAGGACTGTGGCTTTGTTCGATCCTATAATCTACGCACATGCGCATTTTCCATCTTTTTAGGCATCGGCACTATGTTGGCCACCCATTTAGGATAGTAGGAGCCACTGCGAGGAACCCCGTGATTCCATTGTTTTTCTACTTCGCCTTTGATCTTGAGGCTATCTCAGTCTCATCTTCCGTGAAGTCATGCCTGACGGAGCTGCCCCCTGAGCAGGTAATCGATGCTCAACAATCTGCCTGCCTAGGCCTGCATGTCTTGGTATGACCAGGCGAAGATGTATTTTCTAGAAGTTCGAGGAGTTTTGGCCTGAGGTCAGTATTTGGTCATTTACGCTGGGATTTCCTCCCGCCTATCTCTTTTCAGATTTCACGCCGAGGTCCTTTACCGGGGCCTCTTAATCTTGGTTTTCCTCTGTACCTATCCTGCCCTATGTCTTCTGGGTTGCTTTTCTATGCCCTCGCTTGTGTGTCAGAGGGTTAACTCTTCATTTCTAGAGGCGCGAATCGTTTACCCGAGTTTCCATTAAGTCTAGGTCTAGTAGTTCCTCTGCGGTCCCGTTGGTGAGTTACGCTTGAGTTTGTACCCGAGGTGCTTGGTTCGCTGCGTCTTCTCAAGGACACGACACCACTCGTCTGAAGGGGGTCTCTAGTGTTTCCATAGGTGTCGCTTGCCCGACATCCTATTCCAGACGCCTGGGTTTTCCGCTATCCGGATGGGGGTAGGCGACTAAGTAGTTGAGGGGCCTAATCCTTTCTTACCGATATCCTTCCTTGATCATGATTTGTGCCAGCTTTCTTGAGGGGACATGAGGCCCCGGTCCACGGCCCACCGTCGATCTCTAAATATTTGTAGGGGAGGGTTTGACTTCCTCGTCTCCTTCGATATATTCTTCGGGGGCAGGAGTGGTGATCACGGTTCTTTCTCCCCTGTGACGCTGATGATGCGATGATCAATGATGAATTTCACTCGCCGGTGGAGGGAAGATGGAACAGCCACGGCTGCATCCAAGGTCGCCAAGGAGGCAAATTGTAGGGCATGGACGTTCATGACTCGAAGTCAATGTTGAACAGGACCCGGCCCAATGAGGAAGAATGCGAGACCTCTCCCATGACTTCGCTTTGATCCGTCGAATGCTCGTACTATTTTATGGAGCTAGCTTTTCAATCGAAGTTCAGTGAAACGAAGCCTGTCTAATATAGTCTTAGGGGAGGACATTTAGGAGCCGTTATTCTTGTGGACTCGCGATCATGTAACTCTACATTTTACCGAGATGTGAAGTGGGTAGTTGTTGCCGCTCGCTTCTTTGGGTATCTCATCCTCATAAAGGTTAGGTGGCCTTTTACCGCGATGTTCTTGACAGTGCCAAATTTTTCTGTAGTTATGTTATGCGAGCCACGGAGTTTCCCCAGACCTTCCGGGGAGGTTACGGTGGGCCTCCGAATGAAGTAATTGTAGGACAAAGCGGAGATTAGATGGGGGTCTTATTCATTCGTCGAGGCTGATGCTGCTTTCGCTTATGATCTTTAATTCTTCTTCCTCCTTTTGGGTTGTTGGGCAGGCGCATTGGAGGTTGGAGGCTTTGTGCCTCGGAGGCTTCGGTGTAGATAGCTTCTGCAGATGAGGCCTCCTTCCTCGGCTATGTTGTGACCTCCCTTGCGGGTTCGTTTCCGGGAGAGTGCGGGCTCATATAACAGCGTAGCATGGTTATCTGATAGGTTGGTTGGGGTGTGATATTGATAGTAGAGGAAGGGCTGGTCATTTGTATCGGATAATTAGTAGATAATGGCAGGTTCCCTTGGGGGTTCATCCTTTGCGACAGGGGGCGTGATGCTTTCCGGCCTTACGCTCGTAGTAGCGTGATCCAGGTGTTGATTGATGCTCATGAGGCGGGAGAGGAGTTAGTACTTACATTGGGCTTGTTTGGTTCCAGCAGGCCATCCTTGCTCGAGGTCTTGTACCTTGTGTTTAAAGCCAAACAATTTTTAGTGGTATGGCTTTGGACCTCCCTCGTAGGTAACTCCTTAGCGGTTGGGTTGTAATTCAGGGTATGGGGTTCTAGGGGTCGGGCTGCAGCTGAGATCATCCTGTTTGGAGTAATGAGTGAGGTCGTAATGCATACGTGCATGCAAGTTCCTCCCGAGAGCGATTTTGGTCCCGTGGGCTTCATGCTCATGCCTCTACTTTTACCGGAGTTCTGAGTGCAATCGGGGAAATGATTATTCCCGGAAGTGGCCGAGTGGTTATTGGCGAAGGTCTGGTCCTCCGCCGATTGCACGTACGCTTCCTTTCTTTTCTGTGAATTTTCGAAAGTATAAGCAGGGCGATTGGTAAATTTTCCCGCTTGATTCCTATTCTCGACTGCTCCCCACGCACACCAAGTCCGCAGTCGAGGCGACACTTCCTACGCTTTGTCAGGAAGAGGGTTTCAATGTTTCGGCGAACACGAGACCATCTCTTTTTCCGCTAGGAGGTCTGACTCTGAAGTTTAGGATTCGGCTGAGCAGACTTGGCTCAGATTTAGATTTAGGCTTAATCTGATATAGGTCCTGGCCCCGACTCGACATAGGTTTGTTTTTGGCTTAGGTTCACTCCGACTCCGATCCGGGACTTCTAGTCGAGCTGACTCGACCACCGACTCTGCGCCAGTGACCCTAAGCATGACTCTGACTAAGTTTTACCTAACTGACCAAGGCCCATGACCTACTCATGTTTACATAATTGACTGTCTGGCTAAGGTTTATGACTCTGACTAAGGTTTACATGCAGACTGTGTCTAAGTTTCTATGACCACTGATCGGTCTCGCCAGACCGGACTAGGCTTTACGACTCTGAGTAGGTTTGGTTGCTTTTGACTAGTGTTTCACGACTCTAGCTAAGGTTCAACCGACTAAGGCCAAGGTTTAGTCGATTGACACTGCTAATAAGCTCTATGACTTGACCAAGGTTTGGGCCACAGGCACTCAGCCCAAGTTTTATGACCCTGACTGTGGTTCAGCTAGACTCCGACTCAAGTCAGTACGACTCTGACTAGGCTCGCTGAGACTGACCAAGCTGTCAGCATCTGACTTTGATCAGTCCTGCTAGGCTGGACTACATACTCACTCGCCAAGGTTCAATCGACTAAGATTCATGACTCCTGCTAAGGTTCACTGGATTGTCTGGTCCGACTCAACTAAGGTTTCAAATGGTTGACCAGTCCGAAGTTTTACTGACTGATCAGTGTCTGGCTAGACTGGTCTAGGTTTTACGACTTTAGTAGGTTTGTTACTTGACTGGGTTTATGACTCTGGGCTAAGGTTCAACCGACTAAGGCCAAGGTTTAATCGATCGACTTGAGTATAAGGTTTTATGACTCTGACCATAGGTTTACTGCATGCACTAGGTCCAAGTTTTATGACCTTGGACAGGTCATGCTAGACCGACTAAGTTGTACTCTAATTCTGATTAGTGGCTCGCCAGACCGACTAAGTCTGTACTCACTTCTGACGGTCTCAATCGACTAAGATCCATGACTGCTGCTAAGGTTCAGCGATCGTCTGGTCCGAACTAATCTAAGGTTTGGGCTTGGTTGACTGGGTCTGAAGTTTTTGGATTGATTAGTATTTGGCTAGACGGACTAGGGTTTATGACTGGCCGAGGTTTATCCGTTCGAGGTTCATGACTGGGACTAAGGTTTTAATTGATTGACTTTAGTTAGGTTTGAGTTTTTTTTTTTTGAAGGGATCCCCCAAGTTCTCACCATTTGAATTTCTGCTTCCTCACCGTGGCTCTGGGTCTATGGACTCCCTGAGGCTTTCAGGACGATCGGGATCAATTCCCGGGTATTGTCATTGCCCCCAGTCATCAGCCCCAAAGTGGACTATCACGGTCACCAATTTAGAAATCTCCAAGAGGGTACCTCATTACACCCCGCACTCTAAACAGCTCGGGTCGGGGGAATAGGACTGCGCTCATGGATATATTTGCTCTCCGAACCCCCGTTTTTTTTGGAAAGGCGCTTACGTATGCACCCGGCCCTCACAAATAAAAGAATAGAACAATAAATGGTTATCTATCCTATGATTCCATACAATACAGATTTAAAGAGCGAATAAAGCTAAATCATGCAAGATATAATATCACAACATCATCCCTCTCAGGCAAGGCTAACCTAATAAGACTCGACTCTCTTAGAAAATCCCGGTGGAGTATATCGTCATGACTGAGGTCACGACGGATAGCAGACTCTCTCTTTGCATATCTCGGTGAGTGCCTCTGCCGCTATCTGAATCGCCACCTAAGTTTTTACGGAACCTAGGAAAACCTAAGAAAGTGTCTGTCGTCGAAGTTATGGGTTGGAGTCGGTTACATGCAAGGGGATGCGAGGGCCCATAGGCATATACATCATTTCGATAGTTGCCCTTAGTTATTTGTATGGGAGAGGGATGGTGTTTGTATATGGGTGGTGTTCTTGAGTTCTTCGTTTTATTTTGGCCGGTTGTAGGGGTGTGGGGTCATTGACTTGATAGGGTGCCCTCTGGGCCTCAATTGCTTATGCTTGGAGGGTTAGTCTCGTGGTGGCTTTTGGATGGGTAAGGGTTAGGTTGGTGGATCTCGTCTGTAATTGCCGGAGTGGGTGCGTCTAGGGATTCAGGCGAGGCATTTACTTTCGACAGATAGAAGGATCAGAGTTCTATTCAGTCGGGTGTATGTCGGGCTGGGTGGGATTCAGGGGAGGATCTTGCTTGGTGATACAAATTTCACGTTAAATTAATTAAGAGAAGAAAGGAGTTAACTTGACTGGACGTCGAAAGGAGTGAAGCGAGTCTTGATCGGTCCCGACTTGGCAGGTGAAGAGGAGTCGATCAATCTGGCGTGTCGGATGAAGTGGGCGGCGTGGATCAGCCCTAACTGGGCGCTTCTCCTATCTTTAGCGATGTCGATTTTTTTTCCTTTCTTTGCCTTTCTTGCCTTTCTTCTTTCTTTCTTTGATTTTCTCTTTTTTCTTTCTTTCTTGTGATTTTTCTCCTTTTTTCTTTCTTTCTTGTGATTTTTTCTCCTCTTTTTTCTTTCTTTTGTGATTTTTCCTCCCCTGCATTCATGGGTGAGGTGTCTTATATAGGCTCTGAAATGGGCTTGGATCTCTCTCTGAGAGAATATTTTATTATATTTTATTTTGAATTTTGAATGTTTAACAGATTTATCCCCGATTCTTAGGAAGAGGATATTTTATTTTGAAATTTGAAAAAGTACGATGATTTATCTCGAATATTTTATTATTTTATATTTGAATTTTGAATATTTAACAGATTTATCCCTGATTCTTGAAGGAAGAGATATTTTATTTGAATTTTTGAAAAAGTCATTAAAGGTTTATCTCGAATATTTTATTATTTTATATTTGAATTTTGAATATTTAATGGTTTATCCTGTTTTGTTGATAACGATAAAATCTTCAAGATTTTTTTTTGTTGTTATTGGAAAACCAGTCTTAGTGGTTGTTGGTTGATAACATATAGAATCTCAAGATTTTATTGTTATCGGTTAAGGGAAAGTCAACTCTTAGTTGTTCACTGACAGTTTTGAGGTATGACACTACCTAAATGCTGAGCCAATTTTATACTCAACTGATATTCCCATAACTTCCTGTGGGTCTCGTGTCTATCCCTCCAAATGGCTTGCTCTTAGGCTGTTTTGATACTGAACAGTATCCTGGTGTGATGAGGCCCAACTCATGCACTATGAGGGGGTCATTGACTCTTTCACAGGTGGGTACAACATAGGATATCCCGACTGCCTAAGTAAAAGTGTCAAAAAGTTGATGTAGCAAGGTTTCTATTAAGGGAATATTGGGGAATTTTCCACAACGATACCATACTTCATCCCTTCGTTCCATTTAGGATACCAAGCGGTTGACTTTCATTAAATGAGTCCCTGAGGAAATGCCCATTCTTTCCTTGTTTTCTTTTTATCCAACACCATTTAAGATCCTCTTATTGGATCGGTGGTGATGCACCAACAAGGGGGAGTATGGGTCATCAACCATATGTATAGGCTTAGATAAAGACAAACCAAAGGCCCCCATTTTCTGGCACCGGTATATAGTAATAGGTATTAGCCAAAACAGTATGTCATTGGTTCTTGCCTCTTCGTTGGCTAAAAAGATGTCTATCGAGGCCAAGTTGACATATGTCTGGGTGGGGCAAGAGAATAACGTCAGACGGTAACCCCATAGATTAATGAAATCTTCGGTTTCCTTCTTCTAGAATACCTTCATTCTTTCTTCTAGATAGTTAATGAGGCCATCTATTCACTCTGCCTATTTCCCTGGCCCATTGCCGGGACTAACGATTTTCAACAACTTAGCCACTGTCTCCCATGACAGTAGGGGTTTTCCTTTGATATAAATATGGTGGGTTCTTTGTCATGGATGATCAAGAATTCACTCATATTTATCTGTGTGGGAGCTATTTAGAAATCTTGAATAGAAAACCTTAAAGGTGGATCATAGAATTATTCTAAAGCAACTAGGATTCAGGATGGATTTTACTTCCATCAACTCTAGGATGCTTCAAATCTAGTTTCAAAGGTTCGAATGTAGTCGCCTTTAAGTTGATCACCAATTTCTTAGAAGAGTTCCAGATCTCCATGATCTTTACCTTGATGGGTAGGTGTCAACCATTCTTTGTTGATCCAAAGTCCATCTTTTCTAAAAGGAAATTTCTCAAGACAAAAACCAAAGCTTCAAAACGTATGCATGGATAGGACGTGAATGTGATTCCATCTGATGATCCGAACTCTCCTAACTTTTTGATAAGGTTACCCTACTTATTGGCTCTAAAGTGAAATAGTAATCCTCACCAAGTTTTTGGGTTCTATCTCAACACCTCACCATTTTAAGGCCGTCAGAGCTAAGTACCTATTTTCTTGAATTTTCCACAACAGAAGTGCATCCTAAATGTGGACTCGTGAAAGTGGTCACACCCTGGTTGAGACTTTCATGTGTCCAAATATGAAGAACTCTAGATGGTTATCATTACTAGCCTCAGACTCCCTAAGCTACGCTCTGGCCCAGGTATAAAGACCTCACACGTATGAAAGTGTAAAAAGTGATGTGAGCCATGGGTCGGACTAGGCTGCAAAATTGGATCATAATATATATATACATCGTCGTCTACCTAGGGTTCAAAATATTTTTCAACACATGATATTTATAGTAACATAAATGTAACTTACAGAAATGGAAAAAGCAAATGAAAAATCGAAAGAATCACAAAAAGAAGTCATTAAGCCATTGTGTTAGGCTATGGGGACTCAATTCTCAAAAATCCCCAAATTCGCTTATTTGTTGCGACTTTCAGAGGATCGTGCCTGCGATAGCTAAGGAAGTTTAAAAGGGATGGGGTCCCTTTTTTTAAAAAGAAGACAAAAGGGATCAAAGAGTCACCACTAGCATTTTATGGAAAATGCTAGGAACCCTCTGATGGATACAGGTCTAGAACGGTATATTAGGTTCGGGAGTTGGTTACGCATGGAGAATATCATTCCCCTACACGCTCAGCCGAAAAGGAAGTTACCCCAGCCATGAGCACGGACCTTGATTGCATACACTTCATGATTCTCCATTTTAATGCAACATGACGAGTGAAGGATATTTTTAATGGGGAAATAACTTTGACAAAAGTCACCTCTTGCTCTACGTATCTCTTGAAAGCAATGGAGAAATCAAAGTTTATGTAGTTCCCAGGACAGAGGCTCTGTATGTTTTTTCGGTGACGGACTATCCATCAAGGCCCACCGGTGGTTTAGGCAAAAGGGAGTGAGTCCGTAGATACCTTTAATGGTTTGGCGTAGACAGGCTTTCCTTGGTAGCTGACTATAGTCATCTTGAATGTGAGCTATCCGTAGGTACCCCCTCTAACAAGGATGATTTGTAATAGTAGGCTTTCCATTAAGCGCTAAATGAACTAGTGATGGTTAGTGGTTTAAAGACGGTGTTGAAAGTTTGACCTCTGAACCAAGTCTATTTGTGGATTCTAGAAACGTAGTTGTTCATGCAGGAACCCTATAAGTGTTGGCATAAAAAAAAGTCTAGGGTTGGGATCAGATCACGATGGGTGATGCCGACTATACGTCGCCCAAATCCATTTAGGTGTTAGAATGAACCGAGAACCTTTTCTGAAGGATAGTGGTTTTTAGTCGTCTTACACACCTCAAATAAATACTAAAGTTAACTATAGTATAGCTAACCCTAGTTCGATTCTCTCAAGGACACAATGTGTTAAATTATGACTAAGTGTAGAAATTAGAGTTTGTGTAGAAACCGCTAAATGTTGTAAAATGTCCACTTACATGCCTGGCCGGCAGAAGTGCGACTGGTTGATCTCGATGGAGACCAACTAGAACTGCTGATATGATTCCAGCTTAGACAGGCGTGTAGTCGAACTGAATCGGTCTTGGACTCTAGAGAAAATATTAAATAGGGGTTTTGTGTTTAAGTGCAGAAAAAATAAACTAAGTACAGAAAGTAAACTAAACTACGCTAAACTAACTATTGTACTAAATCCCGAATTCAACACCTAATCAGTCTATAAATTATTTACTTAAGATTATACTCCAAATCAACCTTAGATTCTTACTGACAATTGCGAGCGTTTGTTCATTGACATACCGAGGATTTACACAATTGCTACCTCGTCGGTTGGCAAGGAGTATGTACTTAGTTGATTTTAGGTTCTCTACCTAACCAGATTATTAAACCAGTTCCAATCGGCCCTAGTCTTAACGTGATCTACCTCTAACAATGTGTCAATCGCTGCAAAGTTAAAAAGCAGATTAAAAGCACATGAATTATAATCAAAAAGACAAAATGCAAACCACTTATATTATTGAAAACAAACTCGAGTACAAGGTGAGAAATTCAGAGTTTCCAGAGAATTTTCCTTCCCCGACGATCACCTTGGAAGCGGCGATGGTGCACCACCGATGGCTGGGACGTTGAGGTTTCCATCCACTGGAGGCATCTACTATACCGAGTGATCACCTCCAATAGCTTCCAGCTTCCAGCTTCTAAATCCTAGTTATGTACCTCCTCGATGAGAGAGACACCTTTACTGAAGCCGCGGTACCACCGTGCTAGCTTGGAATGCCTACAATCGTTGACGGTGCTAGGTCTAGAATTCCACAATTTTCCCACACCAAGGCGTGGACTAGCGTGCTTTATTTATACACAAGCTGGGCAGTTATGGTTAAATCTAAATCTAATCCTACAAAATTGTTTGTTCCTTGATCCTAGAAGATTTTCTTAGTTACCCAATTATACATATTTCCCCGATTATAATGATTTCTCACGAGTTACCCGAATTACATATTTCCTCGATTCTAATAGATTTCTAGCTAAAACTCGAATGACATATTTCTAATTTACTCTTTCCTATAATCACGCGTTGTTCCTTGTTTGTTGGGTGATTTCTGCCATTGATATCGGTTCTGGGCTGATCGCTTTCTTCTGGCGAGATATTTCTTTCAGCCTACAAAACAAGTCCAATTTTTATCGATTAAAGTAATCATTTTAGCATATAGATTTATATTTTTCCCATTTCTAGGCCCATAATTCAAATCTTAACTAAGACAAGACTCTTAATCACTAAAATTCTTAATAATATCCATCTTAAGCCCTTGTGGATATATATAAAATATGACTTATCGATAGAAACCATAAATTCTTTTGTATTCCGCTATATCGTGGATGACAAGGAAGACGCTACCAGCTAAGGTGGGATTAAGGGAGTGGTTAGTGATGTAGCTAAGACAAGGTCATGGAATACTGATTCTCGACCCTGTCTCGATCTTAGGTTACATGGGTGGTCGAAGTTTAGATTATACTTCAAATTCTACTATTAATCTTTTTGTCAAGAGTTAGATCATTCAAAGGTGTCATATGAACTTACATGTATTATTTAAAAACTCTACTCATGCTTACCTAGTCTCAAGTGGTTGTTTTTTCAAATAAAACTCTAGCAAGATATCCTCTCCTTCCTTTGGTATTTCACCGAGTTACCTCTCTTTTTCTATTGTTTGTCCTTTGCCAGCCCCTTTCTTTGGGGCGACCGTCTCTTGTCCTTTTCTTCTTCTTCAAGGTACACTTTTTTGGTATGTATTCTATTTTTCTCCTAGGAGTCCTAGCTTCTTATCTGAACTTACCGATATAGAGTAGTTGTTTCTCTCTCTTTATAATCTTTTTCTTCTCCAGTAATTTGCTTAGTCATAAGGATTTTCCTTAAGTCTAAGTTTTCAATCCCTAGTCCCCTCATCCTCTTTTCTTCTTTCTTCAACGGGCATTTTATAGGCTTGCATTGGGTGCCCACTATCTTCTCGAGGATCTTCGTCATTAATGCAGTGACTACCCCCTAGGCATATTTAATGATTCAGTGCTCTCAATAGGGATTTTTCATTTAATGCGACAAATTTGCCATTAATGGGGTGGTGATCCTTTTCGCTTTTTTGTGGCGTACGTGTTTCTCACATTCTCCACTTTCCCCTCAAAATAATGGCCCAAGTGAGAGCACACAGATCCCCATGCTGGTCAATTCTACTCAAGTTGCATGGAAAGGAACATAGTGGCATGCTTCTTCCAAGGAATGAAAATGAAACTCAAAACCAAGTTTCTTCCTGGAAAGAACTGGGTATGCAGAGCCAGAGCTGGCTCGAGCAATAAGGTTCCAAGACCAACTCAGCTTTATCAAAGTCGCCTCTGTATTTTTTATGGGAAACCTTAGATGGATAAGGTTGGTTCTTGAATCAGACAAATGATTTCTAAGTCGGTTATGAGCAAGGATCACGAGGTATCCTAATACGCCTATCACACGATAGTTACCCTAAGTAGATGCATGAGTGAAGATGACTCTACATTTTTTTGATACCTTTATAAGAATGAACTGTATTTACAAGGGATACGTATACATGTCTTTGGGATTTTTGGGTGGATAACTTGACAAGAGCAGGTCTCTTGCTCTAGGCACCTCTTTTTGTCAGAGGAATCAAAGTTCATGTAGTTCTAGATTGGCTATTATGTTGTTGGCCAAGGGTTCGCATTTTAGTCGAGATCGGGGTGGTGCCAAAGAAGACTTAGGCTAGTCAAGGGGAGTGACAAGGAGGGTCGTCGGGCCGATTTGGTCTAGGTGGCCAGACTGACTGACCCGGTGGTTTGTGGGAATCGCCGAGACCGAAGTCAGCGTTGTCCTATATCAGGTGGATTGGGCCGAAACTAATGTGTTATGGGCTATACAAAGGCAACTTTGGTCTGTACTTCCTAAGAGGATTAAGCGCATTAGTACAGGCCAAAGAGGGAGGAAAGACCCAAGCCAATTCGACTTAGGTAAACTACGATCTGGGGACTAAATCCTGATGGGTATGCATACAGG
This sequence comes from Mucuna pruriens, assembly GCA_025330945.1. Taxonomy (NCBI): domain Eukaryota; kingdom Viridiplantae; phylum Streptophyta; class Magnoliopsida; order Fabales; family Fabaceae; genus Mucuna; species Mucuna pruriens. The sequence goes on from JAENHJ010000532.1 coordinate 5,700,870, forward strand.
ATTTAACAACTAACCTAGTATCCAGAAGTTGAAGCGTCTTTCTCTTCCTTTACTTCTCCTCCGACTACTTTGCTCAGATTACCTTGAGAATTCTCTTCAGGCTTAAGAAAGCAGTTTTTAAGCTTAGGAAGTCTTCCTTTTCCTTCGTCTCTTTTCTACTAGAAAATTTTCAACCCTTTTCTCTTTATCCTAAAGCCTTTTATATACCTCGTCAGAGGTCAGTGCGGTCCGATTTAGTCGCCTGCATTATTCCACGATTTTCTTTCTGATAATGTGGGTGGTGTAACTGCCTCGGTTTATGGCGATGCCTCCATAGCGACTCTCTCCCACTACAACCACACATCCTTATTTTTAGGTTGTTGTGGAATCGGTGTGAGGTGAAAGTATAGATGGACTACAAGGTGTGCGAGAGGAAGGTGAAGAAGATGGGGGGTTAAGGAATGGAAGTGAGAGAGAAGATGGTGATGTTTATGCTAATATTACATGCAATGTGGAACTTAATTGTTAATTTGATACTTCTTCCAAGGACAAAAATCATAGTAAGTGGTTAAGTTTAGGGACTAATTGAATATGATACATGTTCCGACATCACAAGTCCCTGAAAAGTAAAAAAAAAAGTCAACTTTTATTTTTTTTCCAATTGACTCGATTGCCATGTGTACATTGTTAGGTGCCACATAGGCACAATCGTTAACTTTTGATAAGTATTCTAATGGCTGAACTAGCATGAGTGGCCAATAACATTTTTAGGGACTTATTTTAGTTTTCTTACTTTCAAGGAATGAAATGACAATGTCATACACCCTTCTTTAAAAATATGGATGGTAAAATTCCTCGTTCTCTAATAAAGAAACCCTTTGAAAGCTTTCTAAAGAAGCCTTTTGTGCACATAAAGTTCAAATCCTTAGATTTAGGGTTGACTTTATTGAGAAGTAAGTGAAGAAAATTAATATATCAAATTTGAGGCATTTATTTGTGATTTATACTTGGCCTAATTAGGTTCTATATGTGCTTAATTGTTGACTTTGAGTAAGTTTTGCATTAATGGTCCTCATTGGGCTTAATTGCCAACCACCATTAATTTTGGATTTTTACTCACTTTGACTTTGCCATCTTCTGTAAAAGCAAATATGAAGATATAAGTTGTATGTTGGTAATCTTAGTGTCCTTGTTATGCGACCCCAAATCTGTCCGCCTAAGCAAATGGCCTAGCCTCGGCCCACCAGAGGAAAAAGGACTCCAATTAAAACTTTCCCAAGAAAAAGAGGCAGACTCGACCCAATAAGCAGGAAGATCCAAACTGGCTCACTTCAGAAAAAGGCCCCCAATTCGGCCCAATCTATCAAGGAAAGGCCCAAAATGGCCTGAGCATAGAGAAGACGCCAAATGTGGCCTAAATTAACCAAATGTGCCCAAAGTAGTTTACAAATATGAAAGGCCTTCAAGCGCCAGCCCAAAAAGATCTAGAACTCCAGCTCAACGCTGGCAGAGCTGGCCATGTCAGTAAAGAATCAGCAGAATCAGCCACCTCAGCAAAGGGGACAAGACCTCACATAATCCAAGAGGTCCTAGCCGTCAAATCCATCCAGAGCCAAGGGGAACCCTTGATGAAGCCACGTCAACAAGAGGAGGGACAACGATCCCACTAATTCCAATGGTGAGAGCTTCCTCGCCAATCACAAAGCAGCATAAGGAAAAACTTCCTCGTGGTCAGCCACTCTTGAAATGGCTGTCGGAGGAACGTGCTACAATCTGATGCAAGTCCCAACAAGCATCAACCTGGGGATCAGCCAGGCTAACAAACTAGATCAAAGGGCTGGGGAACCCTCACGTGGCTAAATTTGACGCGTCCATGGCACCCTCTAAACACTATAAAAGGCCTCCCTCCAAAGAGACTAAGGTCGGGAATTTTCGATGCGGAATTTGAGTCAAGAATGGAGGTAGAAAACTCTTAGGTCGCATTCGAGAGGTCAAAGATTAGTCGAAGTTGGTGAGGTCAGGCTTTTGGTGGAGTGAAGAATTGATTTCTTGAGGAATTCATTGTTGAATGAAAAAACTCGAGCTAAGAGTGAAAGCACCAACTGCGTCTCGGGGATTAGGTAAGTCTCTTTCCATCTAAAGGAGAAGTTATACATACATCTCATAGGCAACCATCCATAAAGAACTCTCATCTTTCCCATGTGCGGTTGGTCCGAACCGAGTCAGTCCGATTCCTCAGTATAGAATACTACAGCTCTCACTAGACTACGAGTCGGTTCCTACATCCAAAGTGTCGAATCAGTCTTGGTCCCAACCTAGCATGCATATTTGCCCAAACACAATCTATAGTCAATTGAAGTCGGGACACCTAATGGATAGTCCACACTTTAATCCAAGATTCAAGAGTTGAACGTTTTTGATAGTTCGATCTCCATATTCCCATGGACCAGAATGGATAGTCCATATCCTTCACTTAAGACAGAAATAGGGCGCCTAATGTATAGTTCGTTTCTGCATACATCCCATTCAATCTGAACTACGTGAACTTTGACTCCTCTAAAAAGAGGTACATAGGAGCAAGAGACATACTCTTGTCAAGTTATTCATCCCAAACACCCAAGCTCTATACATGTGTCTTCTCAATAAGTTAACACTACTTTTGAAAAAAGCAATAAAAGTAAAGGTTATTTTAGCTAATATAATTCATGTGGTAACTATTAGATGGTAGATGGGTGGGATGATACGTCATCCTCCGTGTACTAACTCCTTACCCAGACTCTGTTTTGTAGACCTGCCTTATCCTTTTTCTGGTTTTCGACGTTACCTTTAAAATATCAATGGCGACTCTATCGAAGTCGAATTAGTCATGGCCAATCCTCCCAGATTGCCTGAGCTGGTATCTACTATGCATAATGGGTTTTTGTCTAGAAAATAGATTCGATTTCCAATTTTTCAACCCATTTAGTTTTTGTTAGTTTTTAATTTCTTTTAAATTTTTGCCCAACATGATTTAGGTCGCGTCAGATTGCAACTCCATTGGGGACAGTACTTAGTAAGAGTCAAGCCCTGGTCAAATGAATTGTGTGAGATAACAGCCTTTACTACTGCTTCATTATTTATGCTTTTCTACTTTCATTTAATTATCATATAAATATGAGCATGTAAACCCTAGGGTAGACGATTCAAATATATTTATTGCACTATGCTTTTGTGACTTGGGGAATTGTTCGGGAAGGAAATTAAAGTTATAGGCACTTGCCAATAAACAATTTGGAGAGAGTCCTATTCTTGGGCAAATGCGTAAGTGAATGACACACATGTAGTGGTAATCATCTTTGAGTGTATCTCTAGACTCGTAACCATGATAGTCCAACTAGAGCATGATTTTTAGGGGATGACCACACTCTAGGATTTATTCCTATCTATAAGAAGTTCAAAAAAAGATCCTGAGCTCTAGTGGCCAATGGTGAGGTGTGAGCTTAGAATTGTGGAAAGGAACCTGTAATTGCCTTAGAACCCATAGGACTGGCCCCAACCACTTATAAGAAAAGGGAAATAGGGACCCCTGATTTGAATCAGTAATAAAAATTCGTCCACCCTTTGTCTCGGTCGGGCCTTCTCGGCCAATCTCCTAAGAAGTGAAAGCATAGTGCATGCATATAAGAAAGGGGAAAAAGCAAGAGAAAAACAAATGATGCATTGCGTATCATGTCTAATCATGAGAACTTTCAAAACATGGACATGGAAACTGGTTATGGGATCCAAAACCGTGCCCCATCCAAACCAAGACCCCTAACCTTCAGTCCCGGCTTTGGGAAGCTACCTAAAAGGGCAATGGCGCAGACCTTCAGAGTGAGATCTAAAACCTCTTGAACCTGCTAGAAGTAGAAGTATAACCAGCTACCCTATCTGCCTTAACACGATATTATGACCCGTTTTTTCTTAGATGCTTCACATTCAAGGACTTCAGTTTGCCCCTACACTAAAAAGTATGAACGACTCCTTGGTCTACCTTTGATGAAGTCTCCACCATACCTCTTTAAGGGACATTATCCATCCTAGGCCTCGGTGGCATAATTGTTGAAGACGTGAGAGTCAAAAGTTTTGAGGAGAAAAGAAATAGGAATGGCCTCGAGGGGTTCCTAAGGCCAACATTGAAGACAGACTCCACCAGCTCCAAAAAGAAGGAGATTGGCAAACCTTTAGGGCGTCTATGGTCTCTAATTGACAGTATAGTTCTCTTTCCCGATGTGAGGACTACATAGATTTGGCATGATCATGGGCGCATTCCTAGCCAAAAAGGATAGAGGTGAAAATCCTGTCATAGCAATACTTGGCCAACACGTATTACACATTAAATTATTGCTATGAGAAGAATGGGAAAGGACTAAGATGTTGCACTCTCCTGCTACACCAATGGATGACAGCTCACCTTTTCCACAGCAAAAGAAGGAGGACCTGCCCAATAGAGGATCACCATTGGAGTTGGATCAAGCCAATGTCAAACCATGTAGCAATAACATATTTTTCAATATATGGTTGCATTTCCATATCTATTTTCCATGTGCAATTCTTGTTCTATTAATCTGCTCTTATTAGTATCATAATCATGTTTGTGAAAACATAAGAGTAGAGCACGTTAGATTAGGCGGTTGGAACCGATCTAACAACAAGTTAGGGGAAACCTTAGATCAACCACGTGCTTACTCCTGCACGGCTTGTGAGGTTGCGGTTGCGTAATTCCTCGGCCAGGCAACGAAAAAATGTTTAGCGGTCGTCATAAGATTTTAGGTTGGTTTGGAGTTGCATGTGAACCATTAAGAACCTTGATCGTGTGTTGTTGACCTGTGAATTGATACAATAATTGTAATTAGCGTAGTTGTTATTGTTTTCTTAGAGTAGTATACTTTCTGCCATACTCCACATTCAATCCCCCTTGTTTATGTCCCCGATCGCCTCTATCTGAGACCGACCCAAATGATTCTGTAAATACCGCGTCAAGGCCGAGTTGATCGATTACACTCTAGCCAAAATCATGTCAAACTCATCTCTAACGAGATAAATTCGGACCGGTCCACGCCAAGAGCAAGTCGGTATCTAGCTGAAAATGAGTCTGCATTCTGCATAACTCGTTGTTCGCATGAATTTCTGATCCTACACTAGACATAGCTGAATACATTGTGTCCTTGAGAAGAATGACCTAGAGTTAGCTGTATTATAGTTAGCTTTAGTTTTATTTGATAAAAGCCACCACGACAAAAAAGCAAAATATCAACATCTACAAAGAATCAGATCTAGACCTAGTCGAATCATACAGATCCTCAAGAGGAAATTGGAAGTGGCCCTAGAGGCACAAACCGCTACACAAGGAGGAGGCTAATCAAGAACGCCAGTGAAGTGAAGAGGCTACCAAGAAAGCTCACTAATAAGCGGTTTTTAGTCGCCTTACGCGCATCAAATAAAACTAAAGCTAACTATAGTATAGCTAACCTAGGTTGATTCTCTCCGGGACACAGTGTGTTCAAATTGTGCTAAGTGTAAAAATAAGAGTGTTGTTGGAAACGCTAAGTGTTGTGGAAATGTTGACTTATTTCCAAATCGGCTTAGGCAGACACAAATGAGTCGGGTTGACTCGATCTCGGACTCTAGAAAGCAGTAAATAAAGGGGGTTTTGTGTTTAAGTGCTGAAAATAAATTAAGTGCTGAAAGTAAACTAAACTATGCTAAACTAATCTATGCTAACTATTGTACCAATTAGAAAATCAACACACAAAAAGGTTGCCATTCTTACTTAGAATTATACTCCAAATCAACCTTAGATTCTTACGACACCACGAACATTTGTCCGTTGCCATACCGAGGATTTACACAACCGCTTACCTCATCAGTTGGCAGGGGGAGTATGTACTTGGTTGATTTTAGGTTCTCTACCTAATCAGATTATTACACTAGTTTAGATCGGCCCTAGTCTAACGTGATCTACCCTTAACAATGTGTCACGGCAAAGCTAAAAGCAGATTAAAGTGCAGGAATTATAATCAAGAGACAGAATTGCAAACCAGTTATATTATTGAAAACCAAATTGAATACAAGGTGAGAAATCAGAGTCTCCAGATAGTCGCCTTCCCACGACGGCCAATGGAAGAATGGCAGTGATGCACCAATGGTGGCCAGGCGTTGAGGTTTTAGATCCAATAGAGTGTGTCGGCTATACCGAGCGATCACCTCTGAAGGCTTCCAGCTTCCCAAATCCTAGTCCTGTACCTCCTCGGCCGAGAGACACCGTATTGAAGCTTCGTGTACCCTTTGTACTAGCTTGGAGTGTCTGCAATTGCTGACGACGCTAGCTCTAGATTCTGCTGAAAATTCCACACCAAGACATGGCCTAGTGTGCTTATTTATACACAAGCTGGATGAATCTAAATCTAATCCTAATAACAGAAATTCAAATCCTAAAGATTCCAATTCGAATTACAGATTACAATCTCCTCAATCTTAGGAGTTTCCCAATTTCCTAATTTCTAGCAGAATCATATCTGCATTCCCGGTTACAAATTCCTTGATCTTAGTAAATCATATCTTAACAAATCATATCTTAACAAATCATATCTGCATCTTAACAAATCATATTTGCATCTTAACAAATCATATTTGCATCTTAACAAATCATATCTGCATTTCAGATTCCTTGATCTTTGGCAAGTCATATTTGCATCTTAACAAACCATATCTGCATCTTAACAAATCATATCTGCATCTTCTGGGGTGATTTTAGGCAAGATTTTTGTCATGATGTTGGCTTGACCAAAAGCGCTGGACTGGTTGGGATGTTCTCGGCAGGCCGAGATGACTTGGGGTCGAGATGACTTGGGCGAGATGACTTGGTAGAGATGACTGGGGTAGAGATGACTTGGGCCTGCAAAATAAGTCTTAATCTTTTGTTAGTTAAAAATCTTATTTTAGTACAGATTTGTATTTCTCCTATTTTTAGGCCCATAATTCAAATCTTGATTAAGACAAGACTTTTAATCATTAAACATTCTTAACAACACCCATCTTAAGCCCACATAAAGTGTATAAAATATGACTCATCAGACCCCACACTTACACTTTTGCACTCCTGGGCAAAATCATATTCAAGCATTCAAGGAATTGAAAGAGGACTAGGATTTTCAAATAAACTCCTCATGTTTGGCAAAACAGCTTAAGCATGCATTCATCCCAGAATCCAAATATTCAAACAATCTATGAAAGTTACTTTCTCCACATCCATAAACAAATAAGCAACCTACAAACATTAAGAGTAACCAAGAAGTGACTAAGCTCTCTCAAGAGATATTATCTCAATCTCTCAAGTGTTTAGGTTTGTATATACACTCAAACATCCAATGTCAACTAGCACTGCCAAGCTTTTTGACTATCCTCTCCTTTCATACCTTCAACAACACATGCATAAATGATCAATAGGACTTTTTAGGCTTGTAACGTGGCCAGGGTAAGGTAGGTTTCAGGATGATTAAGTGAGCTTTAATAGCCGGAGGGACAAGAGGAGCAGTGGGAATGAATCTGTAAGCACGTAGATTATTTCCTTCGGACATTACCAGTTTCTTGAAAGCATCTTTGTTCACTGTCCTACTTTTCCCTTTGTATTTTTCTCTTTCTTTTTCTCACTTTTCCTGTCTTGCAGCTTTTGTGTTGCAATCTCACTTGTAATCTTTTCTTTTTGTTTCCGCTACTTTTTCTTTCTTTTTGTATCCTTTTTCTTTTCTTTTCATCAACCCTTTTTTGGACATACTTACTTTTTTTTTTCAAATATACCACTCTCGCAATGCCTCTAGGTGTCACCCCCACACTTATTCAAGATCTATTCCCAAAACAATTCCAAAGCTCCTCTGTTCCCTAAGGTTTGGGTTGATCATGATTTTTCGACTTTAGGCTTGAATGAGCTGTCATATCAAGAAACGGTTATAGGCTCGGCAGGGGTAACCAAAGGAATTATTCACAAGGTAGGCTTTATTTGGCTAAGTAGCTGTAAGAAAAATAGCCTAGATCATATCATTCCTGCATGTGAAGTGAGTTATATCCAGAGAATCAAGGCAAAACCTAGAGTAACCAGCAACATGGATGCAATAATCACACAAGAAATGAAAGAATGGCGAGATACAAAGCCATTCATGCAAGGCTCAAAAGTTCTCACACGGTTAATTGCTTTTGTCACTAATGGCTCATCTTTTCAGTTTTTCACTTACTCATTACCTAAGGCCTAAAAATTTCACTCCCTGTCAAGTTTAAAACCTCTCATCCAGGGTTATGCATTGCTTCATACTGTTTCATCTTACTCAAAGAAATCCATTCAAAATTTTTCAAAATAGTTTTCTCAGATAATTGGCAATCGAAATCCGAAATCAGCTAGGAAAACAAAATAAAGCGAAAATGAAAACCAAAATTGAACAAAAAATAGCAGAATCAGAATAAAAAGAAAAGAAACAAAATGAAATAGAACAGATAACGAAATAAAAAAACTAAAAATAAAACAAAACCAAACAAACCGTCACCCCTCCTAAGAACACCCCCCACACTTAAATGATGCATTGTCCTCAATGCAAAGCATATATGTCAAGAGAAAGGGTGAAATAGAAAGACTTCTTTTTTCAGGGTGGAAAGAATGTGCAAAATCTGATATCCAATATTTTGCTCCGCTCCATTGTCTACAACTTGGGGGAGCTTTCTCCTCATCCATTTTGATAGTTTCAACATGATATCCTCTAGTAACTTCTTTGTACTTTTGCCTATAACTCCCTGCACTGGGATTAGTGTCATTGCTACTTTTCACACACAAAGAAGGTTTAGTTAATCCAGTATAGGTACACTCATAATTAATAGAATTTTTAAAATCCATATTTCCAAAAATTCAAAGTGTTTAGTCAATTCAAAATGCAAATTTACTAAGGCATGGAATGGCTGCACTATGGATGACACATTATTGATTCTGCTGCTAGTGAATGAAGTAAAGAAGGTTCATTCGTGGATTCCGACTTGGCTTTGCCGGGGAGTGGATTCGGCTTTTCAAATGTAAAGTCGGATGGTCGCGTGTCATCTCGATTATCCACATGTAGATGCGATTCTGGGATATAGTCTCGGCATCCTTCAAGTTTCGGCATCGGCTACTAAGGACACATTCAGACTTTTCTTGATACCGGTTTCGACCTTGATTACCGAGAATGGACTCGACTTCCATGTTTGGGTCAGACACAGATGGTACTTGCTTATGGATTCTATTGTGCGAGATGGAGTCGGACGTGGCATGTGTCTCTTCACACGAGTTGGTTTCATCTCGTCTCGGCTGATTGGCCAACTCGGTCAAGATTCGGCACTTGGGTTGCTAATTCGATCTTGGCCTTTAGTTGCTTTTTGACTATGTTTGTCTGAATCAAACTCGATATCTGTCTTATTGCTCAAGTCACTCTCGGCTCTTGTCGGGTCTCGGCAATTGGGGCAGAAGCTCATTCTCGGCTTTGTTTACGGTTGGGGCTCCCGAATATGGGCTTAGTGGTCTCTTGATTGTTCAACTTGGAATCGGCTCCTTCTAAGTTGTCGGACTCGGCTATGGCTTCCTCCTGGATCTTAGAGTTGATCATCACTTCGTCCCGTTTCCTAGAGTCGACAAGATTCAAAATGGAGTCAGAAATTTCAATCATATTAACTTTGTTCGACTCATCAACCATAGAATCAACATCCTTGGTCCCTTCAGCAAAATCAGTGTCAGCATATCCGGGATTAGCAATCTTGGCATCAGCACGCATGGTATTAGTAATGTCAACATCAGCACATGCGGGATCAGCTATCTCGACCCTAGTAACTTGGTCTGAAATCTCATCCAATGTCATATCAGTAAGATCAGTAACACCAGTCATCGAATTAGCAATCTTAACCACATCAGCTGGATGAGAAATAGTTGGCACGTAGTCGTCAATCTCAGCCATCTTAGTAGAGTTGGTAGCAGCAAGAACGGAGTGGGCAACACTACTGGAATCGACAAAGCCCAGCACAGTGGTTGAATTCTCTGAATCCAGATTTCCAGAAAATCCATATTGAACTTCTAGTGATTGTTGTTGTTGCAGTAGCTCCATGTCACTCCTCATGGTTATGTCACTTATATTCTCTTGTGGACTAAGAATGGCTTGGGAAGGAACCTGTCTAGAATCTTTGAATTGTAGCTGGTTTGTCGTGGTGGTTAGTTGATCAATTTGTGTTGTCAACTCTTGCACTGTGGCAATTATATTTTGTTGAAACTGCATGTTGTTTTGCTGAATCTGCATGGTATTTTGTTGAAATTGTTGTACCAGATCTTCTAGAGAAGGTGAACTATTGAGCTGTTGCACTGGTTGTTGTGTGGCAGACACATTCTTTCGGAATTGAATGTTATTCATGGCCAATTGCTTCATTAAATCCTCTAAGGAACTTTCTTGTACCGGTTGTGGTCTGAATAGAGGTGGTGGTTCTTGCAAAATGGGACAATCATTGAATGAATGTCCTACAGAACCACACATACCACATCCATCTATGTATCCTTCAAATCTTTGATTGTCAGTAGTAGCAATCTCATTCCTTCCTCTGGATGTCGTGGATCCCCTATCTGCATTCCCGGTTACAAATTCCTTGATCTTAGTAAATCATATCTTAACAAATCATATCTGCATATTAACAAATCATATTTGCATCTTAACAAATCATATCTGCATTTACAGATTCCTTGATCTTTGGCAAGTCATATTTGCATCTTAACAAACCATATCTGCATCTTAACAAATCATATCTACATCTTCCTGGGGTGATTTTAGGCAAGATTTTTGTCACTGATGTTGGCTTGACCAAAAGCGCTGGACTGGTTGGGATGTTCTCGGCTTGGGCCGAGATGACTTGGGTCGAGATGACTTGGGCCGAGATGACTTGGGTCGAGATGACTTGGGCCGAGATGACTTGGGCTGAGATGACTTGGGCCGAGATGACTTGGGCCTGCAAAATAAGTCTTAATCTTTTTGTTAGTTAAAAATCTTATTTTAGTATAGATTTGTATTTCTCCTATTTTTAGGCCCATAATTCAAATCTTGATTAAGACAAGACTTTTAATCATTAAACATTCTTAACAACACCCATCTTAAGCCTACATAAAGTGTATAAAATATGACTCATCACTCACATACAGAAGAAATACCTTAGAGAGAAAGAACACGATCAAGCCCAAGTAGAAAAGGAGGAGTTAAGAGCGGTTATGGCTGACTCCAGAACAAGAGAAGCTTAGGCCAAAGACCAACTTTGCCGACTCCAGGAAAGAATACACCTATTGGAAGTGGAGTCGGCAAAAGGGAAACTCCATAATGAGCATTTGGAGAAATAGAGGCGGCATGGATTTGTTGAACTTATCAAAAGAATAAAAGGGCTGCCAAGGCAAAGCAACAGCCCAAGCAGTAATCCAGGAGCTGAAAGAAGAAGCAGGCAGCTGGAGGAGGCAATGTTTAGAGACGGTAGACTAGGCTGAAAGCAAAACACAGGATGCTTGAGACGAGGCAGTTTACTAAAAAGACAGATACATCAAGCTTGCATTGTTAGCCAACCAAGCCATCATGGATGTTCTGAGAAGTCTTCGTGCAGCCAAAGGCATGGTCAACCCACTAAACACCCCAGCTGAAATCACACAATTCCTGGAGCTTTCCAAAGGACTACATAATGATATGAAAAAGTTATCCTAGCCTCCTTGAGGCACTTTTATAATAGATCAATGAAATAATAACAAGTTTACATTCTCATGTTTTGAATGACTCGTGATTAGAACATTCACATAGCATGCATTACCCTTTCTTCATTTTTTTTATGCATAACATACATCATTTAATTTAACTAATTAAAACGCATTGGGGTTCCAGAAAGGACAAACTTTCTGAGTCACAGCACCGGTACAACACACGCTCCAAGTCAAGAGACATGGAAAACAAGGTTGAAGCACTAGAGCAGCAAAACGAGGATCTCAAGGGTGAAATAGGTCAATTGAAGGAGCAGATGACTAAGATGTTCAAACTTCTCACCCGAACAAATGTCGCCATTAAGTCCACAACAGGCCAAGCAGAACTAGTATGCCAAACTGGGTATGCTCTTCCCACTTACATCAGTCTCCCTCCACCCATCAATGTAAAATACCCTTCCTACATGGACAACCTACGGATGGAACACAGAGGATCCTCAGATCACTAAGGAATATGAGCAGACCGGGGCAAAAAATGTTGGTGCTGGATTCGCCATCAATTAGGCATCCAGAGCAGGATTGACTTCGACTTTTGGAGTTGGCCCCTATGCGCAATAGGCCATCGAGGCTCAACATCAAGCCGGACAGGGTGCGCGAATTACACAGCCCTTTGTCAGACAAAGAGGGGCTCCTCAATTTGAGAAAAAGTGGTAGTCTCTAGAGGAGTGCCTTCGTGCAGTGGAAGGCAAAGACAGATGCGGGTTGGAGGAAGTTGACCTGTGCCTAGTCCCGGACGTGGGACTCTTAGTGGACTTTAAGACTCCCAAGTTTGATAAGTACAAAGGGAGCGCCTACTCAAGGGTACATCTGGCCATGTACTGTAGGAAAATGGTGGCACACATCTACGATGACAAGATCCTCATCCACTATTTCCAGGACAGCCTAACTAGAGCAGCCCTCAACCAGTACGTTAGCTTGGAGAGAGGGCACGTGAAGACATGGAGGGATTCGGCAGAAGCATTCCTGAAGCAATATATGTTTAATGAAGACATGGCACAGAATCGCTCCCGACTCTAGAACATGCTCAAGACTGAGTAGGAAAGCTTCAAGGAATATGCCCAAAGGTGGCATGAGCTGGCTACATAGGTCCAACCACCCATTACGAAAAAGGAGATGGTCACCATGTTCATTGACACGCTTCCTTCCCCCTACTATGACAAAGTGGTAGGAAATGTGGCTTTCAACTTTGTAGACCTGGTGGTGGTAGGGGAAAGGATAGAGTTGGGTATCCAACACGGGAAGTTCGCCTAGTCAAGTAGCAGCATAGGCTTCGCCAAGAAGCCTGCACCAGAAAAGAAGAAAGGAAAAACCAATGTTGTATTGGTAGAGCCTGCCTTCTCGTAGGGGAGGAAATCCTCCCCCATATGCAACTTAGATCCATTTGAGAGGATCAAGGCCAGCAACGACCTACACGAACCCACCGCCCAACGCCTACGTGCCTCCATACCAGCCGCTAACAAATGCAGGAGCGACAGCCAGCTCTGACAGTAGAAAGCCATCGTAACAAAACACCATGAGAGCTCTAAGGACGTTGGACCCAATCTCGATGACCTATACAGAGTTGCTCCCTCTCCTGCTTAAGGAGAAATTGCTGGAAACAGTCCCTGTCAAACCTCTGAAGCCTCCATATCCTAGAAGCTATGACCCCAATGCTAGGTGCGACTACCATGGTAGAGTCATTGGCCACCCAACAAAGACCTTATAGATGGACGATGGCTTGACTTCCAAAACCATGGGCCGAATGTGAAAAGCAACCCCTCCTGGCCCACAAAGGCGTGTCCATAAGTGCTATAAGTCACGAAAATAAGGAGGACAAATCACAAGAAGTTAAGCCAGAGGGGACCAGCAAGGTGGGAGAAAGAGAAGAAGAGGTCGGATGCTCTACAAACTCGGCTAGCCGGGTGGAGGAAGGACCCTACCAAAGTCGGCCAAACCGAGTCGAGTCCGACTCAATTGCGTACATAGGGGGAAGCGATAACCCTCGTCCAAAACTGCTAACTGTTCACTATAATTCAGCCTCTCAGCCAAGAGAGCCTTTTATAATTAAAGTTTCGGCCAGGCCAGCTTACACTAACAATAATGCAGTCCCACGAAGGTACCTAACAGGGGAGATAATACCTCCAAGTATAAAGGAAGACCCAATCCCAAAGGTCATAAACATAGCGGGGGATAGGAGGGTGACCTGAAGTGGAAGAGTATATGCCCCCAAAGGCTTGCGAAGCCAAGACCCTATGCTAGAAAAAAGGACAAAGCAGTGGAGGTACCAAATAAGATAGTGACGAAAGGGGAAGCTAGTGAGTTCCTCAAACTGATCCACCATAATGAGTACGAAATGCTGGACCAAATGCATAAAACACTAGCATGAGTCTTACTCCTCTCACTACTCATCAATTCTGAAGGTCATCACAACCTTCTTCTGAAAGTGCTAAATGATACCCATGTGGCTCAAGACATTACGCCAGAAAAGTTTGGGGCATAATCAATAACATAACGACAAGTCGTCACCTCTCCTTCTTTGAAGATGAAGTCCCAACAAAGGGCAGGAACCATAATCAGCCCCTTCATATTGCAGTCAAATGTGGAAACTACATGATAGCGATGGTGCTGATTAACAACGGCTCCTCCCTCAATGTCTTGCCCAAGACTACCCTGGATAAATTGTACTCCACCGGTTAAGAACTAGTTCTGTGGTGGTGACAGCCTTTGATGGATCCAAAAGGGAAGTGATAAGAGAGATCACCCTTCCTATACGCATTGGACCAACTACATTCGACATCACCTTCCAAGTGATGGATATATGACCAATGTATAGCTGCCTCCTGGGCAGGCCTTGGATCCATACTGTTGGGGTAGTGCCTTCCTCCCTCCATCAGAAAGTCAAATTCATAGTTGATCAATAATTGATCAGTGTGATGGGAGAGAAGGAACTGATGATCAACAATCCTCTCCCCACTGAGTACATTGAAGAGGATGAAGAGGCCCTTGAGACCTCCTTCTAAGCACAAGAAATAGTGGGGACAACCAATTTTGAATCTAAGGAAGGAGGTCCCAAGCCATCTAGCGCGGCAATTATGGTAGCAAAGATGCTGATCAACAACGACTTCCAACCTAACAGGGGATTGGGTAAAGAATTAAAAGGCATAGCCGAGCCAGTTGTGCTTTAGGAGAATCCAGGAAAATCTAGACTCGGCTATACCGGGACTAAGAAAGAGGGATGATCGGGACAAAGAGCTCAAAGCGGAAGATGGATACAACCAAACCTCTATCACTACTTCACTAGTGGGGGCATCATATCCCCGGATCAAATTGCGAAAATAGAGAGCCAACTCCCAAGGCTAGCGGAATGGGTCTACCCCATGAATCAGGAGTTGGATAACTGGACAGCTGAAGCTTTACCTGAACTAGCTTCCCAAAAATTATAAACAGAAATATACACATGTAGTAGGCCTTTGTGGCCACTCTTAAAGATTTGATAAATAAAATGTTTTGTTCATTCAATATGAGCCTCAATTAATTTTTTTTATTCATTCTTTTCTTGCTTTCCATTCATTTATCTGGGTTAAACCATGTCTGAAACATGCCTTTTTTTCTTACTTTCTTAATCTTTTCCTTCCTTTCAAAAAAAAAGTGCTAAAAGAGTATAAACACAGAAACCTCCCCTCAAAGTGATAATGTGACTCTTGTGCCTGATAACGCTAATGATTCCAGTGGGCAAGATGAGGGAGAAGGCCTAGAGGCTGAAGCTTTGGTTGAGCTCAAAAGACTGTTAGAACAAGAAGAGCTAAAATTCCAATCCATGGCTGAAGACCTAGAAATTTTCAACCTCAGCGGAAGCAAGGACAAGAAAGAAATTCGGGTGGGGAAGAAAATGCCATCAAACTTGAGACAAAAGCTGGATGAGCTACTAAAAGAATATGCAGACGTATTTGCATGGTCATACTGAGACATGCTGGGGTCTGGATAGCAGCATTGTGGAACATAAACTACCCTTACTCCCCAACGTAGTCCTAGTCTGACAGTAGTTGAGAAGGATGAAGCCGGAAGTAACCTTAAAGATCAATGAAGAGGTGGAAAAGTGATAATGCACAACTTATACCCTCTAATAAGGTCTTAATATAGGTAGACTAAGACTCTAAATTGTGGTTAAGAACCTCTTCTTAACTAAAGATTCTGGTTTCCCAAAATACAAGAAGGAAATACAAATCCTTACAAAAAGGTTGATTTTAGCTAACAATTGGATTAGTCTCATATTACAGGTCCAAACTAGAATCGGAAATCCCAGCTTGAAACCGAGACCAAGTCAAGAGCCGACCCGGCTAAAGACAACTTGGCATGGCTGATTCAAGAAGAGAAATCATCCCTACAGAAGCTGAAATCCTCTCGGACCGAGAAAAAGACAGACTCCTAGCTGGCATTCTCGCACGTGTCAATTAGGGAAAAATAGTAGTTAGTTGAGTCTGTTATTTCTGTTAGTTAAAGTTGGTTATTTCTGTTATTGCTATTAGAAAGTAGTTGTAGAAGCGTGTATAAATATAAGACATGTTAATGTTCATAAGGGACGAGCTAGCCTAATCAGAACACACCATTACAGTAACCACCATACCTTTCCATTCCCACAAAACCAAATTTCCCTATGCACCTCTTTGTTTCTCAAGACTTCAGAGAGTACTCAGTCGATCGAGTGGGTACAAGACCTATGTTTGGGTAGTGACCAGTTGCTAAGAGGAGACTGTCAGGGTGCACTGACACACTACTTAGTGATTCAACCCCTTAGTACTTGGCCAACAGAGGAGGAACACTGCAACTACTATAGACGATTGTCACAAGAAGTTGATCCTCGTATCATACCTTTACATTCCTTTTGTATCAAGTTCTAGGTTAATCAATGAAAGATCAATATTTTGTCTTTGTTATGATTGATTTTTGTAGCATAATATTTTCTTTCTTAATCATGACTATGTAGAGTAAAGATTAAAGCACGTTAGTTTAGGGACCAACTAGAACCACTCTAACAACACAATAGATGAATTCTAGATAATTTACATCAATCAAGTGCATATTCCCTGCCAAACTGAAATCAACGATTACGTAAGTCATTAGTTAGTATGGGACGAATGTTCGGCGATTGTCATTTGGATTGATGGGAAATCATTGGAATAATAAGAAGCAGAATTGAAATCAGGAATGGTAAAACCCGGATACATGATAAAGTAAATATGTCATAATCGTAAGTAGTCTTTACCATTTAGTTCTTTAGATAGATCTTTGCAATTCTTGTAATTAGATTCCGAGTATAAAAATCCCCTTTACAAATCCAGCCGAGTCTACATCCTACGTTCCCAAGTCATAATCTTTATCAGTTCGAACCTTAGAAATATAGGAACCATGTGTCCTTGAGAAAAATGACCTAGGTTGACCCTATTCTATTTTAGCTTAGGAAATCTAGTATTTTGATAGGGGAAATGACGACTATTCCTTTAGGGACTATCAAAAAGCAATGGAATGCAGGCTTCCTAGCTGTAGTAGAATACCCTCAATGGGTGGCCAACATAGTGTCAGTCCCCAAGAAGGATGGGAAGGTCCGAATGTGTGTTGACTACAAGGATCTCAATAGAGTGAGCCCTAAAAACAACTTCCCACTACCCCATATTGACATGTTAGTGGACAATACTACTCAACATGCTTTTTATTCCTTCATGGATGGCTTCTCCGAATACAACCAGATCCGAATGGCACTAGAAGACAAAGAAAAGACCACCTTCATCACCACATGGGGGACATTCTACTATAAAGTAATGCCTTTCGGGCTTAAGAACGCTTGAGCAACATATCAGAGGGCTATGGTGGCCCTTTTCCATGACATGATGCATAAAGAAATTGAAGTATACATGGACGATATGATCGTGAAATCAAAGTCGCCGGAGCAGCATGTGGATGACCTGAGGAAGCTATTTGAAAGGCTTCGAAAGTATAAACTCAGGTTAAACCCAGCCAAATGCACTTTTGGTGTCAAATCTGGGAAGCTGCTGGGTTTCATAGTCAATGAAAGAGGGATAGAGGTGGACCCGGACAAGGTTAAAGCCATTCGAGAAATGCCAGGTCCCAAAACCAAGACGGAAGTGCGAGGTTTCTTGGGAAGAATCAATTATATAGCCAGGTTCATCTCCCAACTTACTACCACATGCATCCCCATATTCAAGCTCCTCTATAAGAATCAAAAGATGGAGTGGAATTAGGAATGCCAAGAAGCCTTTGAGAAAGTCAAGCAATATTTGCAGACACCTCTTGTCCTTGTCCTAGTTGTGCCAGGGAAGCCCTTGACCCTATACTTAATAGTGTTGGAAGAATCAATGGGTTGAGTCTTATGGCAACAAGACACCTCAAGAAAGAAGGAGCAAGCCATCTACTATCTTAGCAAGAAATTTATGGACTAAGAACAGAGATACCCAACACTGGAGCGAACCTGCTGTGCTCTAGTCTGGGTGGCAAAAAGGCTGAGATAGTTCATGTTAGCCTATACTACGTGGCTCATATACAAGACAGACCCCCTCAAATACATCTTTGAAAAACCATCACTGACAGGATGAATAGCACATTGGCAAATGGCTTTGTCAGAATATGACATAGTTTATACAAGTCAGAAAGCCATAAAAGGGAGCGCCCTGGCGAAACAACTAGCCCATCACCCAGTATCAAATTATCAGCCCCTTCGGCATGAGTTCCCAGATGAACATATCATGATAGTGGGAGAAACCGAATCCAAATTAGAGTCAGACGGATGGAAGTTGTGGTTTGACGAAGCATCCAACCTATAGAAGCAGTGTTGGCATCCTCAAAAGGTCAATGCTTTCCCTTCTCAGCCAGACTAGGTTTTGATTGCACTAATAACATGGCAGAATACAAAGCCTGTGCCATGGGAATTATGATGGCCCTCGAACACCAAGTAAAAGAACTCAAGGTCTTTGACGATTCACTACTAGCAATCTACCAGCTCCATGGGGAATGGGATACGTGAGACGCCAAGTTGATCCTCTATCACAACCACATAATGGAAATGAGTGAACACTTTGACAAAATCACTTTCCATTACGTCCCACGAGATGAAAACCAGATGGTTGATGCTTTGGCAACTCTGTCATCTATGCTACAAGTAAACAAAGG
This sequence comes from Mucuna pruriens, assembly GCA_025330945.1. NCBI lineage: Eukaryota > Viridiplantae > Streptophyta > Magnoliopsida > Fabales > Fabaceae > Mucuna > Mucuna pruriens. Next base: position 5,719,810 of record JAENHJ010000532.1, read on the forward strand.
ACAAAAGATGACCATCCACGTCTGGCATCAATCTAAAATAGCCCACTATCAATAGTTAGACCAAGACGAACCAGAGGTGGATGATAAACCATGGTACCATGATATTAAGAAGTATCTAGAAAAGGGAGCCTACCCAAAGGGGGAGACCGAAAATGACAAGGGGACACTAAGAAGGCTACCAGCCGGCTTCTTCCTAGGTGGAGTCGTCCTCTATAAAAGGAACGTAGATTCGATGTTTCTCTGCTACGTTGACGACCACGAAGCAAAGGGAATCATGGAAGAGGTGCATGAAGGAACCTTTGGCACGCACGCCAATGGCCATGCCTTAGCTCGTAAGATTCTCAGAGCAGGCTACTACTGGACCAAGATGGACTCAGACTGTTGTCAACATGTAAAAAAATGCATGAAATGTCAACTCTATGCTGACAACATCCACGTGGCTCCATTCGCTTTGCACAATCTAACATCCCCATGGCCATTCTCCATGTGGGGCTTAGACATAATTGGTCCAATAGAGCCCAAGGCATCCAATGGACAAAGGTTCATCTTGGTGGCCATTGACTACTTCACAAAATGGATAGAGCTTGCTTCTTACTCCAATGTAACAAAAAGCGTAGTGGTGAGATTTATCAAAAGAGACATCATATGCCGATACGGTCTGCCGACTCACATCATCACGGACAATGGAACTGTTAAATATATTACCGATTTCCTGTATCTTTTTCTGATATGACTTATTTGCTTTGTATTTTCTTGATATAGTTTCCTTATTTCCTTGATATAGTTTCCTTATTTCCTTTTTTTAAGCTTAGATGTTTACCCTATAAAAGGGAGATTACAAATTGTATTATGTACACCACTCAGTTCAATATATTTTGTTTATTTAACTTGGCATCAGAGCAAAGCTTTGCTCTACCTGTGCCCACAACTGAGGGCCGTTGTCTAGGCTGCCGCCGCCTGCCGCTGCCGCTGCCTGCCACTGCTGCCGCCGCCGCCGCTGCTGCTGCCGCCGCTGCTGCTACCCGTCGCTGTCTACCACTATTTGTCGCCATCGTTCTGTTCGTCGGCCTCTTTCCTACCTACTCCAACGTTTAGAACCTTAGTTGGAAATATTGTAGGTGATAGATCTGAGTTAACGTGCTACTGTTCACGAAAAAAAAAATATCAGTGTTAGAATTGTTTGAGGTTGAAAATGGCCATTGTTAGCTCACTTTCTCAAGGATCCATTATCTCTTTTTCGGGAACCCCAACTATCACAGCGGAGAAACTCAACTGGAAAAATTATAGAGCTTGGTCAGATTCGGTTGAGTTGTGGTTTTTGGGACAAGGGTTTCATGACCATTTAGAGAAACAAGAGGCTTAAATACCAGAAGAAAACAGAGCTCCATTGCTGAAGCTTGACTGTCAACTATGTGCTATTTTGTGGCAGTCCGTTAGCCCTGAATTATTAGAAATCTTAAGGTCGTTCAAGACATGCTATTCTTTCTGGTCGAACGCAAAAGATATTTTCGCTAATGATGTTCAACGTCTATTTGACTCAACTCAAAAGATTGTTTCTCTTCAACAGACCAACCATGATATGGTGTCACACATAGCCAAAGCCAGGGCTGTTGTTGAAGAATTGAAAGGTTTACTCGTGTGCAATTTTGTTGAAGAAATAGCAAAGCGAATTGACAAACTTCTAATGGTTCTAATCCTACGAAGCCTGCACCCTGACTATGAGCATGTTCAGGATCAAATCTTGTAAAGCGAACAGATTCCCTCTATGAATAGCCTGGTTACTAGGCTTCTTCGGGTTCCTACCATAACGAAAGGTGATGGTACTATTGTTGAAAACTCTGCTATGATAGCCTCTCGTAGAGGAAAAAGTGGTCGTGGTACTAGAGGAATGTCACGAAATGTTAAAGGTGGTCGTGGTAAGCTTATTTGCTCACATTGTGGAAAAGAAGGAAACCTACAAAATAGATGTTATGATTTGATTGGTTGGCCAGACAAAACTGCAAATATATCTTCGAGCGATATCCCTTCAAATGAAAGGACTGGTTCTCAATAAATCTCAAATGAAGAGTATCAAGAGTTCCTAAAGTTCAAGTCCAACAACCACACCCAATCATCTGTGTCACCAAGTATTTCAACTGCCTGCATTTCTCATTCCATGGGGAGTCAAGGTCCATGGATAATTGACTCAGGTGCTTCTGATCACATTTCTGGTAATGACTCTATGTTCTCTTCTATTTCCCCACCTAAGTTTCCTCACCTCATTCCATTAGCCAATGGTTCCAAAATGGTATCTCAGGGAGTTGGTCAAGTTTCTCTATCCTCATCAATTAGTTTAAACTCTGTGTTGTATATTCCCAAATGTCCTTACAATTTGATTTCTTTGAGTCAATTGACTCGTTCTTTGAATTGTTCAATAACCTTTTATGCTGATTCCTTTATTATACAGGACCGGAGTACGGGCCAGCTAATTGGCAAAGGACATGAATCAAGAGGACTTTATTACTTATCCAACAATCCCTCTACGTTGTGTTTTGCGTCTGAATCTCCAAAGCTTTTGCATAACCGTTTAGGGCACCCTAGTCTTGCAAAGCTAAAGTTAATGGTTCCTAGTCTCAATAAACTGTCTACCTTAGAATGTGAGTCTTGTCAATTAGGCAAACATGTCAGATCCACCTTCCCAAACCAAGTCAACAAAAGATGTAATTCGCCTTTCTCTATTGTCCATTCAGATATTTGGGGACCAAGTCGAGTAACATCTTTTGGTTTTAACTATTTCGTCACATTCATTGATGAATACTTACGATGTACTTGGGTCTATTTGATGAAAGAAAGATCTGAACTTTTGTCCATCCTAATGTCCTTCTCTAAAGAAGTGGAAAATCAATTTGGAAAAACCATTAAAATATTGAGAAGTGATAATACAAAAGAATATTTTTCTTCCGAACTAAACTTATATTTGTCCTCAAAAGGAATCTTACATCAATCCACGTGTCCTCATACTCCTCAATAGAATGGTATAGTTGAAAGGAAAATAGGCATCTGGTTGAAACTGCCCGCACCTTACTTTTAAGTGCAAATGTCCCTACTAATCATTGGGGTGAAGCCATTCTTACTGCCTGTTTTTTAATAAATCGAATGCCATCTGCTTCACTTGAGAATCAAATCCCTCACTCAATTTTATTCCCTAAAGATAAAATGTATCATATGCCTCCTAAAGTCTTTGGTTGTGTATGTTTTGTTCATAATGTCTCTCCAGGTCGTGATAAACTCTCTACAAGAGCAATCAAATGTGTGTTCCTTAGATATTCTCGTCTTCAAAAAGGGTACAAATGTTACTCTCCATCTACAAAAAGACACTATATATCAGCTGATGTTACATTCTTTGAGGAAACTATGTTCTTCACCAAAGATGATTGTGGTTCTATCCAACAGGCACTACCAATTCCATATCTTAGTCCACCAGAGTCGTCATCCCTTGAAACACATAATCAAGACATACTCCAACCTTCCTCTTCTGTTCATTCTCAAGTTGAACTATCTCCTCCTTCAATGTCTACATGTCAAAGCAGAACACAAGAGATGGGTACCCCAGTATGTGAAGATTTACTTGATTCATGTCCTTTACCCTCAACTGACCCCACACCAGATCCTCTTCCATCCTCACCTTCCCATGATTCTGACATTGGTTGGCCCATTGCTCTTCGGAAAGGTATTCGCTCCATTCGTAATCCTCATCGTTTATCTCTTCGTATTTTCTTTTGTTTCCTCTGTCTCATCCATTACTATTCCTAAATCTGTCTATGAAGCACTTAATCATCCTAGATGGCGACAAGCCATGATAGTCGAAATCCAGGCGTTGGAACAAAGTGGTACTTGGGAGTTAGTTCCTCTTCCCTCAAGTAAGAAGGCAGTTGGTTGTAGGTGGGTATTTGCTATTAAAGTTGCACTTAACGGCACAGTTGATCACCTCAAAGCCCGACTGGTGGCAAAAGGGTATACTCAAGCATATGGTCTTGATTATGGAGATACTTTCTCTCCTGTGGCTAAAATCACTACTATCCGCCTCTTACTTGCAATGGCTGCTATTCGTCACTGGCCTCTTCATCAATTAGACATCAAAAATGCTTTTCTACATGGTGACTTGGATGAAGAAATATACATGGAGCAACCTCTTGGTTTTGTTGCTCAGGGGGGGTCTCGGTTAGTATGCAAGCTTCGTAGATCCTTGTATGGACTTAAACAGTCCCCGAGAGCTTGGTTTGGGAAGTTTAGCCAAGTTGTTCAAAACTTTGGGATGACAAGAAGTGAAGCAGATCACTCTATATTTTATTGTCATTCCTCTTCTGCTAAATGTGTGTACCTGGTTGTATATGTGGATGATATTGTCATAACAGGAAATGATGATATCAAAATTTCCCAGTTAAAGCAGTACTTATTCAGCCACTTCCAAACCAAAGATCTTGGCCACCTGAAGTACTTTCTTGGCATAGAGGTTGCTCAATCCAAGGAAGGCATTGTTATCTCTCAGAGAAAATATGCTCTTGATATCTTACAAGAGACTAGTATGAGTAATTGCAGGTCAGTTGACAGTCCCATGGATCCAAATATGAAACAAATGGTAAAACAGGGTGAACCTTATTCTGATCCAGAGAGGTATAGAAGACTAGTGGGTAAACTCATTTACCTCACTATTACTAGACCTAATATCTCCTTTGTAGTGGGAGTTGTAAGTTAGTTTATGCAGGCACCTTGCGTTGATCATTGGACAGCAGTCCTCCGTATTCTTATATATATCAAGAAGACACTTGGATAGGGTTTGCTATATGAGGATAAGGGAAACACCCATATATCATGTTATTGTGATGCCGATTGGGCAGGATCTCCCATTGATAGACGATCTACTACAGGTTTTTGCATATCTATTGGGGAAAATGTGGTCTCTTGGAAAAGTAAGAAGCAAAATACTATTGCTCGTTCTAGTGCTGAAGCAGAATATCGGGCTATGGCTTCAGCCACTTGTGAATTGATATGGGTAAAACAACTTATTCAAGAATTGAAATTCACTGATGTCCAACCAATAAAATTGTATTGTGATAATCAAGAGGCTCTTCACATTGCTTCTAATCCTGTATTTCATGAGAGAACCAAACACATTGAGATTGACTATCACTTTATACGGGAGAAGTTGCTGGCCAAAGAAATAAGTACAGAATGTGTCAACTCAAGTAATCAACTTGCTGACATTTTCACTAAGTCTTTAAGGGGACCACAGATACAAGTTATATGTTCCAAGCTTGGAGCATATAATTTATATTCTCCAGCCTGAGGGGGAGTGTTAAATATATTACTGATTTCCTGTATCTTTTTCTGATATGACTTTTATTTGCTCTGTATTTTCTTGATATAGTTTCCTTATTTCCTTGATATAGTTTCCTTATTTCCTTTTTTAGGCTTAGATGTTTACCCTATAAAAGGGAGATTACAAATTGTATTATGTACACCACTCAGTTCAATATATTTTGTTTATTTAACTGGAACAAACCTAAACAACAAAATGATGATCGAGCTTTGAGAACAATTCAAAATCAAGCACCACAACTCCATACCCTATCGCCCTAAGATGAATGGGGCTACAGAGGCTGCCAACAAAAGCATAAAGAAGATAGTGTAGAAGATGGTGGTGACATACAAAGACTAACATGACATATTACCCTACGTGTTGCACGAGTATCGTACCTCAATATAAACTTCCATAGGGGCAACCCCCTACTCTCTAATGTATGGTATTGAAGCAGTCCTCCCAATAGAAGTGGAGATATCCTCCTTGAGAGTCCTAGCCGAGGTTGAATTAGAGGACGCAGAATGGATCCAGAGTCGGCTAGACCAGCTCAACCTGATATAAGAGAAGCAATTGATGGCTCAATGCCATGGACAGCTATATCAAAAGATAATTAAGAGGGCTTTTGACAAAAGAGTAAGACCCCATGCATTCAAAGAGGGGCACTTAGTGCTCAAAACGATGCAGCCCAATGCCAAAGATCCGAGAGGAAAGTGGACCCCAAACTACAAGGGTCCCTACATGGTCAAATGCGCTTTCACTAGAAAGGCCCTCATACTACTCGACTCTGACGAGCAAGAGCTCTAGCATCTAGTTAACGATAATGTAGTCAGGTTATTCTACCCTTGATAATTCAACCATGGAAGAACCCAAAAGGATGATCTCAAAGTCTCCAGGATGGAGGAGTTAGCACCATCCGACACGAGAGGAAGCATTATCAATCCAGCATAGGGCGTTAGGCTGAGAAGCTAGTCCTAATTATACACCCAATAAGGTCCCCCAAGAGGGACCCATTTGTAATCTATATCAATAAACACTTTTCTTTGTACAAAGCATAGTTATTTTATCAAGTCTTGAACAGAAAAGAAATGCATTTTCTACTCTAAGACGAAAAAACGGAAACGCTTTGGCCCCGTCTAGGAGTTCAACATCCTTGACCCACATTAGGTTTGGTCGAAATCTATGAAAATCAATCTCCAAATAGCCAGGTTTGTCCTAATAAATGATATTGCCAAAGGCCACATGAAAGAATCACGGGTTGTAGCCGAGACATTGTTGGTCTAAGGAAAAGAAAAACGCCTCACATGCATACAAAATAAAGATGAGAGGCATTTCATGCATACATAAAACACTTGCATTCCAAAACCAGCATAGGCCGACTCCGTGTCTTGACCATATCCAATCTGACTCTATGTCGTGATCACCCCCAATCATGTCAAAGACAACCCTCCAAATCAACTCCGTGTCACGATCTTTGTCTATCTGACTCTACGTCGCGATCTTTGTCTATCTGACTCGGTATCACGATCTCTGTCTATCCAACTCCAACCCGACTCCATGCTGAAGACAAACCCAATCTAGCTTCATGTCATGAAGTTCACCCAATCCAACTCAGTGTCGTTGAATCTATTTCAATCTAACTCCGTGTCGTGAAGTTCACCCATTCCGACTCTGTGTCGTTGAATCCATTTCAATCCGGCTTCGTGTCGTGAATCCATTTCAATCTGACTTCATGTCATTGAATCCATCTCAATCCGGCTCTATGTCGTGAAGACCAAGTTAATTCGACTCTGTGTCGAAGACAACCACAAATTTGACTCCGTGTCATGGACAAATTCAATCTGGCTCCATGTCATGAAATCTAGTTCAATCCGTTCAATCTAGCTCCGTGTTGTGAAATCCATTCAATCTGACTCCATGTCGTGAATCCTTTCAGTCCGACTTTGTGTCGTGAAACCCATTTCAATCTAAATCTATGTCAAAAACAAATCGAATCTGACTCCATGTCAAAGACAAATCCAATTTGACTCTGTGTCGAAGACAAGTCCAATCCGGCTCCCTGTCGTGAGCAAATCCAATCTAACCCCATTGGCATAAGCCATCCAAACCGACTTCATGTCGAAGTCATCCAATCCGACTTCGTTCGAGGCTGCTCACCAACTAATTCTACATCCCATTCCATATACTTAGTCTGGAAATCCCTTGTCTGGAATCATGTTTGTCTCATCAAATGGACCCCAAGTCTAGAGTCAAATCGATCCCCTTAGACTTAGGTAGTTCCAAGTATATCAACTTAGTTACTTTTTTTTACCTCAATGGCTTAAGGGATTCATTTTTCAGATTCAGTCTCAAGTTGGTATTCCTAAGTCATATAGGTCTTTTAGCTTAGTGATTTTAACTTAGCTTTTTTTTACTGACAACTTCAATTCTTGAACATGTCTCAGTCTTGATTCATTTGTCACTTAGTTAGGTTCAATTACATACTGGTTTTAAGTTAGAAGAAAAATGGCAAAGAAAAGACTCAAAGAATCACAATAAAACAAATCACATAGATAAAATGCTTCCATTTCATTCAAATAATTATACAAGTTTTACATCAATCAAAAGGAAGGATAGAGACAAGTTTTCCATCCTTCACATCCTTTACCATGGAGCACTTGCCAAAATCAGCCTCCAGAACCACTGGAGCTGCCTACCTCAAAACCTTAGTAAAACAATTATGATGTTCAACCACAAAGGCCTCTTCTAGCTCGCCAAGTCAGTTCACTGCTTGGGCTTCAAATGCAGCTAACCTCTCAAAGGTTTTCTTTGATACTTCCTTGGCAGCGGCTACTTCTACTTCAGCATTCTTCAGCTCCTCCTTCGCCACTTGCAAAGCCAACTCAACAGCCTTGGCCTTAGCCTCCACAGCACTTTGTTTATTAGAAGTCTTCTTCAATTCGTCCTTTAGAGTCTGTAGGGTAGCCTTGTCAGAAGTCGAGGAGGCCTCCACTTCCTTAAGTTTACTTTGCGCCACACTCAAGTTAATAGTCATTGCATTAGACGTTCATTGAATGGCGCTCATGGCCATCTTCACAATTGACATGTCTGCCTTGAGCTTGGCATTTTCAGCTTGTAAGGAAGTGAAGTCTGCCTTGACCTTCACATTTTGGTCGTGGTACTGCTGGTTGGCTTTCCTCAATTCATTATTATTATTGAGGAGTCTTGCAACCTCCTGCCTTGTGAAAGACTCCTCCTGCACCAACTGCTCGGATTTTTGTACAACGGGCTTTAAGACCTTGGTGATGGCCATTGTGCAAGCTCAATAAGCCACCACCACGTCAAGTGCACAAAAGAAGCTTCAGCTCATGATTGCTTACCTCTACCGATTTCAGCAAGTTGGTGGTGTCCATCTGCAAGTTCCATAAAGAGTTGACTCTAAGAGAAGCCACAAAGCTTGGCAAACCCCCTTGTAGCAGCTCTAAGGCAGCAACAAGTGGCCCTGTCGGGGTGATAACTCTGAATGGCGGGGTTGAGGTAGCGACAGAAGTTGGAGTCGGCTTCGAAGAGGCAACAACAGTTGTTCGTGTAGATGTGGTAGCAGCAGGAATCGAAGTCGGAGTCGGCGTGGGGGCAATGATAACTCGTTTTAGTTATATTTCGTTTATCAAATAAACTAAAGCTAACTATAGTATAGCTAACCCTAGGTTGATTCTCTCAAGGACACAGTATGTTTTAATATGGCTAAAGGTGAAAATTAGAGTTAATGTAGAAAACGCCAAGTGTAGAATGTCGAATTGCTCTCGGCAAAGACTGATTTTATCCAATCTTGGTAGAGACGAATTCGACACGATCTCGGCTTAGCGTAGACTCGAACAGACGCGACAGAGTCGGACTAACTCAGTCTTAGACTAAAATGTAGTAAATAAGGGGGGGTTGAGGTTGAGTGCAGAGAAATAACTAAGGACTAAAAGTAAACTAAACTATGCTAAGCTAACTATTGTATCAAATCAGAATTCAACACACGGTCGGTCCTTAATTTCTTACCTAAGATTATACTCTGAATCAACCTGAAACTCTTATGACAATCGTCGAACATTTTTTCCTTTCCATACCGAGGATTTACACAATCACTACCTCATCAATTGGTAAGGAGTATGTACTTGGTTGATTTTAGGTTCTCTTACGTAACAGGGTTATTAAACTAGTTCCAATCAGTCCTAGTCTAACGTGATCCACTCCTCACAATGTGCAATCGCGACAAAGAAATAGCAGATTAAAGCGTAGGGATTAAAATCAAAAGACAGAATTGCAAAGTAGTTGTGTTATGAAAAACAACATTGAATACAAGGTGAGAATTCAGAGATTCCAGAGAATCCACCTTCCATGATGATCACTTGGGAAGGGCGACGATGGTTCACCACTAATGGCCAGACGTTGAGGTTTCTGCCCACCAGAGTGCATCGGCTATATTAAGCGATCACCTCTGACAGCTTTCGGCTTCCTAAATCCTGGTCTTGTACCTCCTCGATCGAGAGAGACATCTTACTAAAGCTTCATGTACCACCGTGCTAGCTAGGACAAATTGTAATTGCTGATGGCGCTAGGTCTAGATTATGCTGAAATTCCACACCTAAACTTGTGCCTTACGTGCCCTTATAAACATGCAAGGTAGCTACGGCTAAATCTAAACCTAATCCTATAGAATCGATGATTCCTTGATCCTAACAGATTTCTAGCTGAGTTACTCGAATTACATATTCCTTGATCCAAACAGATTTCTAGTTGAGTTACTCGAATCACATGTTCCTTGATCCTAACAAATTTCTAGCTGAGTTACCCGAATTACATATTTCCTAATTTAGTCTTCCTATGATCATACGTTGTTCCTTGTATGTTGGAGTGATTTTCGTTGTTGATATCGGTCCTAGCCGTGAGTGCTGCTTTGGCCGAGACGGCTGGTCTGGCCGAGACCGCTTCTTTTGGACCAAGCTGCTCCTTTTGGGCCTACAAAACAAGTCCAACTTTTTTATCAGTTAAAATCCTCGTTTTCACACAGATTTATATTTTTCCTATTTCTAGGTTGATAATTTGAATCTTAACTAAGACGAGACTCTTAATCACTAAACAGTCTTACTAATACCCATCTTAAGCCCTTGTGAGGTGTATAAAATATGACTTATCAAACCCCCACACTTACACTTTTACACTCTTGGGCAAAATTAGATTTGATCATTCAAGGAAATTGAAAGAGGAAACATGTTTTCAAATTAATTTCTCAATTTTGACAAACAGATTAAGCATTCAATCATCCCAGAATCTAAATTTTCAAATAGTCTATGAGAGTTACTTTCTCCACATCCAAAGCAAATAAGCAACCTGCAAATTAAAAAGTAACTGAGGAGTGACGAAGCTCTCTCTCAAGCAAATATTCTCTCAGTCTCTCAAGTGTTTGGGATTGTATATACACTTAAACATCCCATGCAACTGGCACTGCCAAACCTTGACTGGCCTCTCCTTCCATACCTTCAAAAACACATGCAGTCATGATCAAAATGACTTTCTTCTCAGCTTGTAACATGGTCAGGGTTAAAGGGTAGGATACAGGATGGTAAAGTGAGTTTTCTAACCATAGGGAGGAAAGGAGAAATGGAGGGTATCCCAAGGACACTGCAATCTTGTTTGAAAACATCCTTTGCTCACTTCTTTTCTTTCCCCTTTTTTTCATTTTTCTTTTCTTCTTTTTCTCACTTCTTGTTTTTGCAGCTTATGTTGCATTTTTGCTACAGATTCTAACTTTTTGGCTACTTTCCTTTCTTTGATCCTACAACAGGTTTTTCTTTCTTTTCTTTTTCAACCCTTTTTGGATGCACTACTCTTGCTATGTCCCCGGGTGTCTCCCCCACGCTTTGAACAACACCCATTCCCAAAACAATTCCAAAGATCCTTTATCCCCTAAGGTTAAGGTTGATCATGGTTTTTCGGCTTTGGCTTGTAATGAGTTGTCATATCAAGAAAAATGGTTATTCAAGTTTAGAGCCAGTAAACAAGTGATAAAATTTGCAAGGTGGGTCCATTTGGCTCGGGGCTTAATAGAAACATGGCCTAGATAATATCACTCTTGCATGCGAAATGAGATGTATCCAGAGAGTCAAGGAAAAATCTAGAGTAACCAGTCATCATGAATGCAAATATCACACAAGAAAGGAAAGAATGGCAAGATGTGAAGCCATTATGTATGCAAGGCTCGAAAATTCTCACACGGATGATTGCTCAATCACTAAAGGTTCCTCCTTTGCAATTTTTCAATCACTAATTGCCAAAAGATGCAAAAATTTCACTTCCTATCATGCTTGAAAAATTTTCCCACCAGGGTCATGCATACCTTTTTTTGTTTCATTTTTTCGAAAGAAATCCATTTAAATCCTTTTTTAAAGCATTTTCTCCAATACTTCAGGAATCAAAAATTAGTTACGAAAAACAAACGAAAATGAAACGAAAACAAGAATTGAAACAGGGCCGAAGTTGGTCCGGATCTGGCTGAGATGGAACTAGAGTCGGTGCGGACTCGATTGAAAAACCTTTTATTTGAGAAATAAGGGAAAATGACACCTAGTCAATAAACTTAAAAACATAAGCAAACAAAGATGCAAACAAAATAAAAAACAAGTAGACTTAAAACTAAAAGTAACAAAAACATAAATAAAGATGGAGCCAACATAGAGTTTGATTGTCAACACAGGAATTAAAAGGACAGAATTGAGCGAGCCTTGGATGACTACGCTTTCCCCCCACACTTGAATGATGCATTTCCGTCAATGCATGGCATGAATACAAAGTGGATTCTGAGGTTTGCTCAGGGTGAGTCATCTGGCAGGGTCGGTTCCATTAGTGAAATACTCTCCATTTCAGCTATTGTCAGTGTGGGACCTTCATGGAAGAGTTTGATCTAGTGCCCGTTGACCTGGAAGGTGTTGTTTGTATTTTCATCCTTCACCTCCACTGCATCATAGGGAAAGACATGAGTAATAACAAATGGTCCATCCCATTTAGAACGGAGCTTACTTGAGATAAGCTTTAACCGTGAACTGAACAGTAACACTTTCTGGTAGGACCCAAGTCGGCAAGGTCAGTGATACCATTCTCGGAGTTGGAAAGATCACGTACTTCCCTTAATTCATTACAGTCGACCTTAGCTGTTACATATCCCAAGCAGTCAAATATATCAGTATCTCCAACAAAATCTAAAGTATCATCATTGTTGGTATTCAGTTGAAGATTCTCTTCCACCAATTCATTAATCAGGTCTATACAAAAGAGTGAATGGTCCTCAATGGGGTGCTTCATAGCTTCGAAAATATTGAACTGCACCAGATGATCACCAAATTCCATCGAGAGTGTCCTAGCATGCACATCAATCTTTATTCTAGAAGTCATTAAGAACGGTCTCCCCAAGATTAAGGTAGATCCCTTCCTGGATCTCTTGTCCTCCATATCCAGCACATAGAAGTCAGTTGGGAAAATCAGCTCATTAACTTGGACCAGTACATCTTCGAGAATGCCTAAGGGTTGAACAAAACTTATATTTATTAGTTTTATTGTCATCCCAGTGGGATCTAGATCACCAAATTTCAAGGATTTGTAGATTCATGTCAGCATGATATTAATTGAAGCTCCCAGGTCCAACATGGCATCGGCAAAGGTACAATCACCAATGGTGCATGGGACAGAAAAGATTTTGGGGTCTCGACATTTCTTTGGTAGTGCTTGTTGTACTCCTGCAGTGAATTCATCATTTCGGGTCAACGTCGATACTATTCCTCCTGATTCCACCCCTCCTTTCATCTTCTTCCTCTTGTACACACACAACTACTTAAGGAATTTTGCATACTTAGGAATCTACTTTACGGCATCTAGGAGTGGAATATTAATTTCCACCTTCCGAAACATCTTCAGCAACTCTTCATCAGACTTAGGATTCCTTGCCGAAAGGGTCGGGGTTGGAAATGGCAATGAGACAGACGTATCTTGTTGAGGTACCTGTGAGTTAGCATCCGGTTCGAAGTCGACATCAGTTGGTCTTGGCTCTTGTTGAGGTGCTGGTTGTGGTAATCCTCTACCACTCCTCAAAGTTACTACGCTCACATTCCCTCTAGGATTTGGAATTGTTTGCGAGGGAAGGTTGCTGGACGCGGCCGACTATAGATGGCTCACAGTATTGGCTAGCTGTCCTATTTGCATCTTGAGGTCTTAAATGGTGGCGCACATGTTTTGCTAGAATTTCATGTTGCTGGAGTTCATACTTTGTTGGAACTCCAGATTGCTTGTTGCTAGCTGCTTCATCAGGTCCTCCAAAGATGGCGAGTTGCCTTGAGTTGGCACTCTCTATTGCTACTGTTGTTGGAAAAGTGGTGCTTGATATTATGGACTCGGCTGTTGATAACTAGCTTGACCTTGAGGTGCATTCGGGGTAGGTCCAAATCGCTAAGCTGCATATGGCCCTTGACTCGACCCCGACCGAAATGGTTACTTCCCATATTGATTATCAAACTATCGACTCTGATATGGCTACTTTCCATACTGATAGCCACCTATTGCTCCAACACTGTCTAGGTGGTTCGACTCAATCTCTTGTAGTGTGGGGCACATATCAGTGGGGTGCTCCACGGAAGTACGTATACCACAAACTCCGGCTACTATGCTTGGTTAATGTTGTCCAACAGCAAGTTGCCTTACCAGTGATGTCAATTTGGTCAACTGGTTCTCCAATCTCAAGTTGTCAACTACACCGATTTCATTCACCATTCGGGGTTGGCCGGCTCCTCTGATCCCAAACTGTTGTGTATTACTTGCCATATTGGAGATCAGGTTCATTGCTGCTGTTGGTGTCTTGCCTATTAATGCTCCTCCATTGGCGTCTTGTCCATCATTGTAAGGCCTTCATAGAAATACTGAATCAGCAATTGCTCACTGATCTGATGATGTGGACATGTGGCACACAACTTGTTAAATCTCTCCTAGTACTCACGCAGAGTTTCTCCAAAATGTTGCCTTATCCCATAAATCTCCTTCTTGATGGTTGCGATTTTGGATGCCAAAAAGAACTTCTCCAAGAACATGCACTTCATATCTCCTCAGGTGTTGAAGAGAATCGACTACAGATACAACCAACCTTTAGCAGCTCCATCTAAGGAAAATGGAAACGCCTTCATTTTAATGTAGTCCTTCAGTATCCCTTATGGCCTCATTATGGAACAAACCACATGGAATTCTTTTAAGTGCTTGTGGGGATCTTCTCCTACAAGACCATGAAATTTAGGCAACAAATTCATAAGACCATATTTCAGTTCATATGATTGAGTTGGTTCCAATTGTGGATACTAGATGCACCAAGGTTGGTACACCACATCCAGTGTAGCTAGCTCCTTCAAGGTTCAATCATTGTTCTCTATTTGCTCCAGCTCTGAAAAATTGTTAGTGCTACTACACTCAAAAGAATTAGAATTGTTAGTAACAAGGCTACTAGAAACAAAATTAGAACTATTACTCACTGCTATATTCATAGCCTTCCTTAACCTACGTAAAGTTATTTCTATCTCAGAATCTAATTCATGCAATCGGTCAAAACTACTTCTAGTCATGCATGGTGAAAAAAAATTATGTAGTCAATAGCAGAATCACATATGCAAAGAATGAAAGTCAATTATGCAGTCAAAGTCAAATAATGCAGAGATGGTTAGTATCAATTATACAGAAGAATATTAATAATGCAAAACAAGAGAGCCAAACATTATAATATTTTTCTTTTTCTCTCTTTTTTTTCAAAGATAAAAACTCATGCAAAAATTCAACACACGCTCAGCATGCTATATTATTTCAGGATCCAGACAAACACAGACTCAAAACTTTGACTCAATTGATAGGCATAGCATTCCACAGACTCGGGATTCGACTTGACTCAGTTTGGCACACAAAGACACAAAAGAACTTGTGTCACCAGCAACGACCCCAATTTGATAACTCGTTTTAGTCGTGTTCCATTTATCAAATAAACTATAACTATAGTATAGCTAACCCTAGGTCAATTCTCTCAAGGACATAGTGTGTTCTAATATGGCTAAAGGTGAAAATTAGAGTTAATGTAGAAAATGCCAAGTGTAGAATGTCGAATTGCTCTCGACAAAGACTGATTCAATCCGATCACAATAAAGATAACTCTGACATAGTCTTGGCTTAGCAAAGACTCGGACAAACACGACGGAGTCGGACTAACTCGGTCTCTGACTAAAATGCAATAAATAAGGGGGGTTTTGCGGTTGAGTGTAGAGAAATAATTAAGGACTGAAAGTAAACTAAACTATACTAAGCTAACTATTGTATCAAATCAGAATTCAACACATGGTCGGTCCTTAATTCCTTACCTAAGATTATTGATAAGCTCGTTTTTAGTCGTCTCAACACGCATCAAATAACTAAAGCTAACTATAGCATAGTCAACCCTAGGTCGATTTTTCTCAAGGACATAGTGTGCTCAATTGTGATCCGATGTGAAGCGAAATGATGTAAACTCCAAGATGTAGAGTATTGACTCGTCTCGGCAACTGGCCGAGTTGCTCTTGGCAGAGACTGAGCCAATATGGTCTCGACGGAGACTTATCTGGCGCGATTTTGGCTAAGTGCAGAATTGACGCTACAGAGATGGACTATCTTTGTCTCAGACTTGTAAAGCAGTACACAGGGGGTTTTAATTGTGCAAACAATAGGAAGTAATGAATGTAGAGAATAAATGCAAAGCAAAGTGTGCTACTACTACAACATAGCTACTATTATTATTACGACGTAATTGTGTTCGTGCTCAATTTCATTAATTCAATTCCAGTCCAATTTCTTCATTCCAGTTCTCAGTCCATATCAGCCTTGGGAATGCTTATGATAATCGCCACAGGTTCATCCATTGCCATACCAAGGAATTACTCAATCGCTATCTCATCAATTGGCAGGGATTAGGTTCGGAGATGATTTTAGGTTCTCTATTAACAATCGTTAAATGATTACCTACTCAATTAGCTAAACCAGTTCCAATTGGCTTAGTTTAACTTCGTTCATGGTTCAATTGCAATCGCGAATCAAATCATGAATTAAGGAAGAGGAAGGGAACAAAGACAAGAAATTCAGAATGAAATTTGATTAACAGTAAATAGAGTACAAACGTAGTGGTCCGAATTCAGATGGATCCATCTTCCACAACGATCGCCATGGTTGATGGTGGTGGTTCACCTGCAATAGCTTGAGCGTTGAGGATCAGATCCACCAGAGTGCGTTGGAATCCCCAAGCGGCCCCTCTAACAGACTTCGGCTTCTCAGTCTCAAGCCTTTACTTCCTTGATCAAGAGAAACACCAATGCAGCATCATGCACCACTGCAAATGGAGAAAACGAGAGCGAGATAATGGACTTAATGATAATGTGTAGAGAATGAATTTAAAGACCCCTAAAATGTATACAGCTACTCCGATATATACAGGAGCGTGCGAACTATGATGCCTAACAGAATTACAAAAGTGAATTCCCTATTCTACCCTTGCGTGGCTTGTGTTACACGTTTCTTTGGGAGTGACATGGCAGTTGGAGCTGAGGTGGCCTTTGAGCTGGATAGATGACGTGGATAGTGCCACGGGGCCACCCTTATTGGACTGTACCTATAGTGAGCTGCTGGGCTGCAAGGCCCGGCCTGACTGAGACGGAGTCGATCTCAGCTGAGACGACTCTTCTAGTTGTTGTAGATTCTGCTCAGTCCTGCAGAAGAAGGGAAGAAGACTTTTTATTAGCTAAGACCTTCTATTTAGCACAAATTTGTATTTTCTCTATTTTGAGGTCCATAATATGAATCTCGGCTAACAATTAATCCTTAAGCACAAAATAATCTTACAAACACCCTTCTTAGGTCTATAAAAGATGCATAATCTGTGACTCATTAGACCCCCATACTTAACCTTTTGCACTCCTGGGCAAAATCAAATGGGAATCAACAAGGGCGAATTCTAAGGATAGGAAAGAATTTTTCAATTGGCTCCCTTAAGCTCAACCAAGACAGAGTCGGTACTCATTCACCCTAAGATTAAGATACTCAAACAATCTAAAACTACTACTTCTATGCTCAAGACAAATTCATGACCTGCAACAACGAAGGGTAACCAACAATGATAGATCTCTCACTTAAGCAACTATTATCTCAATTCTCAAGTGTTTGGGTTTGTATTTACACTTAAAGTTACATGAAACTAGTATTCTTTCACTTTGACGTGGCTCTCCTTCTACACCTATACAAACACAAGAAGTTATGATCACTAGGTCTTCTTTTTAGCTTGTAGTGAGGCTAGGGTCACGGGTAGGATAAAATATGGACAATAGCTTCAAGACCCGTGGGGAAAATAGGAGCAATGAGGAGTAAGCTTCATCAGCATGAGGGGCCATCTAGGATGCTATGATCTCTTCTCTTTATTCTATTTTTATCTGCTCACTTCTTTCCCTTTTTCTGATCTTTTATTTTTCTTTCTTTTCTACTATTCATGCAACCTTGCTTTAATTGGATTTTTCAGCTGCTGCTTCTGCTTTTTGGTTTTTCTTTTTCTTTTTCTTTCTTGCACTCACTCCTTTTCTTTTCTTGTCTTTTCGAGCCTTCAGATGATGCTGATCAGATTCTGCTTCCGGAATTCCCCCCCACACTTGATGATGACTTACTCCTAAAACAATTCCAAGGCTCCTCTGCTCCCTAGGGGTGAGGTTAAATCATGGTTTTTCTGGCCTGGGCTTTGTAACGGGCTGTCAGAAAGAATGGTTGAATTAGGCTCAAGGGGGTGAACAAGGGACAGAATTTTTCAGGTAGGCTTTATTTGGCTCGGGGCTCATAAGAACATGGCCTAGATCATGTCATTCCTGCATGTGAAAACAGCTGTATCCAGAGAGTCAAGGAAAAATGTAGAATACACAATTGATCATGAATGCAAAAATCACTCAGGAAAAAAAAAGAATGGCAAGAAAGCCATCAATATGTACAAAGGCTCAAATTCTCACACAGGTTATTTTTCTCTATCATAGAAGGTTTTTCTTTTTAGTTTTCAATCAATCAGTGCCTAAAAACACAAAAGTTTCACTCCCTTCAAGCTAGAGAAATCTCTTTTCAGAGTTGCAGAATTACTTCCTACTGTCTTCTCAAACTTCCAGAAGTCAATTCAAAAATCTTTCCAACACATATTTTTTCGACCATCCAATTATGGAATTCTGCTAGGATGAAACAGGACAGAAGACAAAGGCAATTAAAAATCATGTTTGGCCGAAGTCACTCCGGATTCGGCCGAGGCAGCACAGAACCGGAATGAACTTGGCTTCAACAAAATTTTTCTTTTTTTTGGAACTAAACAAAATGGAAAGGTGGAGACAATGACTCAAGGTACAATTGAAACAAGGACAGAAAATTCAAAAAGACAGACTAAGGAGATAAACAAAAATGCAAACAAGACAAACACATAAAATTGAGCTAGAGTGAAGAGTGTTGAACAATATCAGAGCAACAGAATTCAATATGTAGTCTTAAATGGCCACAACAATGCTCCCCCCCCCCCCACACTTGAACTCTACATTGTCCTCAATGCCTGATATGGCTGAGAGGGGTCAATCAAATAGGTTTAGGTATTGCCATCTGGTAGAGCTGGTTCCATTAGTGAGATGATCTCCATGTCACTTGTAATTGGTGTTGGACATTCATGGAATGGTTTGATTTGATGCCCATTCATTGGCCGAGACGGTTTTGGGAAGCGTGTTCACTATCAGACACCAAGGCCGAAAAGTTAGACACTAAGGCCGAGAGCTTTGTTCATATGGTCCAACAACTCATATTCAATGTACCGAATGAGTTTTAGGAATTCTTCAGCCTCCTTCTCTTTAAGAGTCTTCTTTGGATTCTCCTTGGGATCCTTCTTTCCTAGGTTTTCTGGGGTATAGATTCTCCCACTACGTGTCATTCCTCCTGGCTCTGCAATGTTGGTGATTTCCTCTATCAGGAGATCACCTGCCTGCCTCTTAGGGGGCTCCTCTGATACAAGGTCATAGTGCCAAGGGACAGCATGATTATTTTCATCGACGAGCTTTGGCGGAGCCGCGAGGATTAGTGGTGTAGGGCAAATAGGATTGCATTGGATAATTAGTGGCTGAAAAGGGTGTGCTCCCTCCTGCCCCACAACTGCCACCTGGCTTATCTTTTGTGCCATCTCCTCTTCTTGATCGGAAGCCAAAGTGTTATGGCTCATGGTATTTATGGACTGCCCTTCGTGGGTTGGGAGGGGATTTGTGTTAATGTTGGGCTCATTTCCCTTAAATCCGAGCCATCCAGCATCTATCAAGTCCTGGACTTTATGTTTGAAGCTCCAGCATCTTTCCGTGGAGTGCCCCACGGCCCCCGAATGATAGTCACATTTGGCATTAGGGTCTTAAGCTCTAGGGTAAGGAGGCTCTAGTGGCTTTAGAGGTAAGACTACTATCATACCCCTCTGGAGCAGGAGGGGAAAAAGGGTCGTATAACTCATGGGAATGGGTGTAAAAACCCTCTTTTGGCGTATCGGGCGCGGGTTCCGGGCTTCTAGTGTGTTTGCTGCCTCGGCTTTGGGCGGTGTGTCAGATGGAGTTACTACTCCTAAGCCGCTTAGGATGATTTTACCTTGATCTTGCGGGCGAGAGGAGTCTATTATCACGGCGTTGGCCTCCCCTCTTCGCTTTTCTACCTTCCTGACAAAGCCCGCATTCCCTCAATCTTGCGCGAACCTGCCCCATTTAATTCTTGCTTCAATCCTTTCTCCTATGGTAACCAGGTTAGCAAAGTTGGAGGCCACGCTTCCTACGGCTTTATCATAGAAGGGGGAGGGAAGTGTGTCGATAAACATGGAGGCCATTTCTTTTTTCGAGAGTGGTGGTTGCACCTGCGCGGCTAGTTCGCGCCACCTTTGGGCATAATCTTTGAATCCTTCTGTATCTACTTTCGACAAGTTTTGCAGATGAGAGCGATCTAGGGCCATGTCCTCATTGTATTTGTACTGTCGGAGGAAGGCGTCGGCTAGGTCCCTCCATGTCTTTATGTGTCCACCATCTAGACCGACATACCATCTCAATGCTGCTCTTGTTAGACTGTCCTGAAAGCAGTGCATCAGGATCTTATCCTATTGAGTATAGGGGGTCATTTTTCGGCAGTACATGTCTAGGTGTACGCGCGGGAAAGTTGTATTTTTCGAACTTAGGGACCTTAAAGTCAGAGGGTAGCTTAATATTGGGTACCAAGCAGAGGTTGGCAGCATTTATGCCATGGCTTCCGGTCCCTTCAATGGCCCGCATCCGTTCTTCGAGTGCACTTATCTTCTTGTTGCCCATGAGAGCTTTTTCTGGAATGGGCCCAGGCACCCTGCCTGATTCCGGGGGCGGGTGGAAGTAGACTGTTGCTCCCGGGGTTGGGAATGGTCCAGTTCCCAACCGTTGCCCTTGGCTTGCCCCAGAATTATTTCGCCTGATTGCTCTTGGGGGGCTGGAAGGTTCTCGGTGGTGGCATTCCATGCCGGGGGTGGAAATCTCGAGGGATACGTGGGTGTCCCTAGCGTAGCTGTGCTCGGGGCTACCCCTTGAGTAGCTGCTGCGGGAGTTGGAGCCACGTTCCGAGTAATGATCTCAAACATTTTGTTAATCTGTTCCTTCATTTGCCACATCTCCATCCTCATTTCTGCTCTCATCTCTGTGTTTTGCTACTCCGGTTCTTCAATTGCTTGCTCCATGTCTTTGGTCCTGGATCGAGTATGGTACCGATGGGATGCAGTCAATTTCCTTTTCCTGGTATTTTGTTAGGATTTGTTATTAGTTTTTTTTGGTTTTTTTTTTGTATGCCACGAGATGCAAATGACGTATGCGTGCCTAAACTAAATGAATGATGCATATGCAAGGATAACTTTGATCACGAAATATTAAAAGAAAAATGGTATTTCATTGGGTTTGGGAGGTGCGCGTTTTTCCACCCCCTTTTTCTAGGGTGGGGCGGACAATTCCTTCATCCTGTCATACAACTTCCTACACTATTCTAAGAATTCCTTTATTTCTCTCGGCACTCTGGTAGGATCCACCATGTCCTCAGCTGCGCGAAGCCTTCGGGGGATGTTCAACAGTGCCTGGTTGGCGAGCCATGCTAACTTGATATACTTGTTCTTCCAGAATTGCGTGTCTGCCGTGGCGGCCCATACTTGTGTTTTGGCCTCGTCTGCTATATCCTGGCATCTTCGCTTCCAGCCCTCTAAGGTCTCCTTTAATTCCTCTAGCTGTGACTCCGCCTCGTCGGCCTTCCCACAAGCCTCGACCAAAGCGAGCAGATTGTACCACCTTTGGCTCTATAGGTGTTCCTTGGAGAGTTGGGCTGCCTTTAGTTCCTCTTCGAGTAAGAGCACCCGTTCTCGGAGACCGTGCAATTCGTCTTCCCGTTCTGCCTTTCTTGACTTGAGGGCTGTCACGACTTCCTTTAGTTGTTCTTTTTCGGCCGTTATCTGATCGCGTTCCACTCTTCTGGAGCATATTTCCTGGTCTGCTGCTTTTAGGCAATGACCTATCCTCAGATGACTTTCTTTTTCTGCTCGGGCTTTTTTGCTGAAATCATCGCTCAGCCGCCTCTCTTAGCGGGCCTCCTCCAAGGCCGTTTCCAACTTCCTTTTTAACATTCCCTGCTCAATTTTCATCTATTCCAGGGTGCCTTCGAGTGCCTCGACCTTGAGTGTCTCCTGTACTTCATAAGCTTGGGTTCCTTGGTCTTGATGTTGGATATTACCCCATGGTAGACCCACGAGGTGGACTCGTTGTTCAAGCCAGGTCCTGTAGCTTGGGGAGACCCCACAGCTTCTAGTTCGCCATGCGACCCCTTTTCTGATGATGTTAGTCTAAGCATGCTGGATCTTCTGGTGGTGTTCTCCCCTGTGGGCTTGCAATCCCTCCAATAGGAGAGGGGTGAGGGCTTCCTGGAAGGGGGCCTGACCATGGGATACCCAGCTTGCCGTGAGGTCAGCTTTGGATTGTAATTGATGGCACCTTAGGTTCCAAGAAGTGGGACGTTAGGGTATCCCCCGCACTTGGTGATCATCTGTTCTCTCTCGTTCCAAGCGGGATACCAGCGTATCGTTCTTTCAGTAGCCTCCCTTAGCTGCCTGATCCACTGCTCTTTAGTCATGATCTTAACCCAACTCCACTTGAAATCCTCTATTGGGCAGGTGGTCTTGTTTTTTCATTGAAAGAGGTGAGTGGTCAACCATAGGTAAAGTAGGGGGGTGCAACACCTGAGATTCCCGGCCTTCCGTTCGCTACAGTAATTGAGTGTGTAGTAGGTGTTAGCCAGAACTGCCATGGTAGGGTTCTCCCCCCTGTCCCTTTTAGCCAGGAACACTTCTATGGCTACGAGGTCAACATAGTCTTCCACATAAGGGAACAACACCACCCCGTAGAGGAGCAGGCCCAATATATCTATAACTGCGGCCCAATCTTGTTCTTCCTGAAACTGGAGCAATCTTTCCTCTATGTACACCCTGGGTATTCCTTCCAGGCCATTGCGATTCCTTCTCCGTTTAGACATTTCTGCCTCCTACACCCTTAGTAACCTGGCTATGGTGGCCCAAGATGGTGGCTGAGCCTGGTGGAAATAGTGTGGTTATTCCGTCAGCAGTAGTCCTAGCAGCCGCTCGTATTCTTCCAGAGTCGGAGCCATTTGGAAGTCTTCGAATGTAAAGCAGCGCATTGGCAAGTCATAGTACTGGAACAGAGCTTCTAGTGCAGTTGGCTGCATCTCGACTTCTAGTAGGTGTAGGAGATTGTCATGGAGTTTTTCGAAACTCCTACACCATTGTCCTTTCAGGCAATTGCCCCAATAACAAAGCGACTGGACGTTTGGCGCTCTTGCTTGGATAGGATGTGGTTGTTTGACCCAAAACTGCACCTTCGTTTCCATTTTCTGAAATTTTCGTGATCAATTTAATGTAACATGATGCATGACTTTTCTTTTCTCTTTTCTCTTTTTTTGTGGGATATGCAATGTATGCATGATAGGTATGAGGGAAGAAGAGTGATTCTTGGACGATTGCATTTCGGCTCTACCAGCCGATTCCATTTCGGCTCTACCAGCCGATTCCATTTCGGCCTATACCAGTCGACCCCTAACTTGACTCAAGTGTGGGAACTTTCCCAGGTTCTCCCCCTAAGATTTTCTAAACTATCCTCTCCAGCAGGTTCTTGGGTCTATAGACCTTCCCAAGGGATAGTACCACAAACGGGACAAAGTTCCCAGAATATGGTCATCCCTTAAGACTGTCAGCCCCAAGTGGAATTATCGTGATCACCAGTATAGAGAACGCCTTTAGTATGGGTACCACTACACATTCCTCTCTCCCTAACTCACAGGCCCGGGAATAGGACCCCTCTCATTGGCATAATTGCACATTAAAATAACTTCCCCATACATGCCCCCAGCCACAACATTATCGTGGTAGTGTTATGTCTTCTACCCTACGGTTGTACAGGCAACGTATAAAAGGAATACAAAAATGCACAGATTAAGATGCTCATGATGGAAGAAGAAGGACCATATACCCAGGTGTGTCAGGTTTCTTTTCTAAGCTAACCTATCATGGCTCAACCCTCAGTAAAAATTAATGTCCCCAATGGAGTCACCATCTGTCACAACCGGCTTCGTGACGAAATGTCGATTGGTTCGGGGTAGGCCGAGATGGCCCCAGCCCAAGAGGGCCGAGTCCAATTCGGCCATAGGGAGTCGCCACTAGCGTTTTTGTGGAACGCAAGGAAACCTGGGGGAAGGCTGGTCAGGTCATCAGAGCCACGGGTTCGGTGGTTGGTTACACATTAGGAACACAAAAGGCCTCAACATGTCTATCACTTGATAGTTACCCTAGGTTAGTTGTACAAGGGACAAGGATGATGCTTGTGCTTAGGTCAGGTGGGGTGTTTTGGAGTGGTGGGTTTTAAGACTTGACAGGAGTGTGCCTCTTGTGCCTACGTACCTCGGCTTTAGAGGAGTCAAAGTCCACGTAGTTCTGGGTAAGGCTTAGTTTTAGGAGAGGGTGAGGTTAGGATGGAGGCCAAACCGGCTTGTCCCGACTCGACCTTGCTGGGACCGAGATGGGATCGGCACAAGGGTTAAGGTAGAGGGCCGAGCCGGCTCGTATCGACTCGGCCTTGCTGGGGCCGGGACCGAATCGGCACTAAGGCTAAGGCACAGGCTGGTAGGGGACGTCCTCGCGTCGGGCTGGAACAGAGTCGGTTTGGTGTTAGAAGGAGGGCTTGATGTGGGATTGTCGGGTCGTCTCGGCCGCCGGCCCGAGGGCCGAGGGCCGATATGAACTGGGCCCTAGCGGCTATAGCGTAGTAGAGATCTTGGCTTGATATGGGCGATAGGAATCTTAGTTTGGAATGATGCGAAGGGTAATTTGAGATACTAACTTGGTATTTGGAGACGGTGAATGCCTTTTCCCTGCTTTCGTCCAGTGTCTGTGCCTCTCCTTCAGCCAGCCCTTGGGGTTCCCCTTTTGCTTTCTGCGTGTAGTCATCAGCTTTCTCTCTAGTAGTCCTTCGTTGCGCCTTGCTCTTACTCAGTCTTCGCTCTCTCCTCTCTTCTCTCTTTTTTTTTTTGCCCTGCATTCTTCGTCCCAAGGCTTTTTATATAGGACTCGAGGTGGGTACGTAACAACCCAAATCTCGAGATTCTTGCAGATATTATTCTCTCCTTGTTTTCATTTGTCATGCGAGTCTCCCGTGATCTGGTATATTCCATATGGGGTCCACTAAGATGTGAGAGACTCAGTCAAACATGGACTCAGTCTTGAGGTGACTAGGATGAACTCAGTCCTGACCCAATTTGAAACCGCAAGGAGATGGCCCCAGAGCTTGGGATTAGGCCAAGATGGAGGCTGATTCGAGTGTTTTTGGGGGTTGGAAAGGCGCTCTACCCCAGACAATTTTAGGATACTACAAGAAAAAGTACTATATTACATAGGAAAAGTACTATATTACATGTGAGAAAATGTTAAACTCTAGAGATAGAGAACTTGATGACCACCATCATTTGCAATAGGAAAAGTACTATATTACATGTGAGAAAATGTTAAACTCTAGAGATAGAGAACTTGATGACCACCATCATTTGCATTTGTTGAGAATGATATTAGTCATGGGACTGTGTAGTAGTCTTGGGGTATGATATTAGGTTGTGAAATTTCAGGCTGGCTTTTGAATAAAAAAATCACATAAATCATCTTGATTACCCAGCAATCGCTGAGCATCGTTAGGATCGATTGACACAATTCCTTAATCATATAGTGAAGGGTGATTTTATTTCTCGAGAAAAAAAATATTAATTTTGCATTCCTAGTGAGTAAGGAATTCAAACTCACGATTACCTGTGAAAAATATAATGATGACCCAGCAACAAGCATTAAGTAAATAACCTGTTGATATGCATGTGTGTTATATGACAAAAAGAAAAATTTAATAACTTTTTGATTATGTGACTACCAATTATATATATTATATTATTATATAATTTAAAATTTTATATTATTATAAACATATTATTAGTATTTTTATATGATATAATATTATTTTTTATTTTTAAAACATTATTTTTATTTTTTAATTTTGTAATACTATTTTATTAGGTTTATAACATTTTTAATGTAATCTTCTGATACTTCATTTTTTTATAATATTTTAATTTTATAAGAATTATTACTTTATTACTATACTTTTAATTAATTATCATTTATAATTCTCAGTTCCATAATATATATATTTTTCTTATTTGAATGATTTTTCTCCCGTTTGAATGAAATTTTTTCCACATATTTGAATTCCCCCGTTAGTTCCAACTTATTTTTTTTGTCTATTTTCATTTGTTCACTTACTTTTCTGGTTATTTTTGTTCATTTGTATAATTATTTTGTTACTCATTTGGATAATATTTTTTAATCGCCTTCTGTCTTTTTTACTATTTTTCTGTTTATTTTAAAAAAAATTGCATTATTATTTTTTGCTCATTTTATGTATATATCATTTATATTTTTATAATTATATTTATAATTTTATGAATATTATTTATATTTCATTGTAAAAAAATTAATTATAAAATAAATATTAAACCATACATAATACGAGAAATTAAAATTTTATAATATTTGTAATGAAATTTAGCCGGAGAATGGTTCTTCTTGGATTGTGAACAGATTTTATTAAATGTTTAGCTAGCTCAAAATTAGATAAAAGCTTACAACTATGTATTAATAAATAATTAAATGTTTTTGTACATAATCATATAACTATACAATCAACTGTAAGAACATTGAATATAGTTTCTTGATTTTCACTATAAAAGAAAATTTATAATAA
Source organism: Mucuna pruriens (assembly GCA_025330945.1). Classification (NCBI taxonomy): domain Eukaryota; kingdom Viridiplantae; phylum Streptophyta; class Magnoliopsida; order Fabales; family Fabaceae; genus Mucuna; species Mucuna pruriens. The sequence continues at coordinate 5,746,585 of JAENHJ010000532.1, forward strand.
TAATTTAATTTTAGGTTGCAGCTAGTTTTTAGCCGCCCAGAAACCATGGAAACCTAGAGGAAAATTTAAGTGGCTTGGAATTTCGAGCCTCGCAACAAGGGCATTATCTGCTCCTATCCTTTTTGGGTTCAAGATAACGAGGTAACATCTATGCATTGAAACGGCATACTGCAAAACAAATAATTAATGTCAATATATCATCGTTAGAAACATTTTATAATTTATTGGAGCATGTTTAACATATTGGTGTTCCAATTCAAAGAAAAACAAACAAACAAATTCTCTCTAATTATTTTTGCAAAAAGAAGAAAAAGACATGTTAAGACTCACAAATTATTAATTTTAATTATGGACGTAAAGATTATTAAAGATTTTTTCAACTTAACAAATAATGTTTTACTCAACAAAATGTCATTTATTTTCACTTAACCACATTTGTTAGGTAAAATGTTGTTTGACAAAAAAAGAAAATCTTTAACGATGTCTACGTTACCGAATTAAAATTAGCCATTTTTAAAATTAGAAAATGAAATGAGACAAAGTCCTATAACACATTGTAACTAATTAAAAATAAAATATTAATTTTGTCTTTATTATTAAATCACTCTTTACGGTATATTCCTTATAAAGCTAGATAATTATCTATAATTTAGCATTATATATTAGCCATTTTTTAGGGAATATGATATACATGCGAACAAAGTAGCCATCAAATATTGATACTCACCTCAACAACAAGAAGATAACCGTCATCTTCTTCGTGGCCTTTGGGAACAAAAATAGGCTCACCAATAAATCTTCTACTTCCAGCAGTCCAAGTTTGTGCAGAATCACTCTCTAGATCTAATTTCACAACGGTATCGAAAGGAAAACTTGGCAAGGTTTTGCGAGATCCTAAGGTAGTTGCTGCGTAGAGATATTTGTTTTTCTTCCCGGAAACTGCTGGATTCGTAGCGGGAAAATCTGAGGATTTCTTCCATTTCTTCATTGGCTTCACATCACATTCTTGGCAATTGTAGTCAGAATCTAATTTTATAGATACCTGCATATTTAGCAAAAACAGCTATATAAATGTCATATATTTTAACACGCTATTTCTAATACATTTTTACTATAAATTTATGTTAACGTGAATTTAATAAATGATATAATTTAATTCCTAATTGAGTCTCACTCACAATTTAATAAATTTTATTTAATACTCCATCTATTTCAAATTAATTGATGTTTAAGGTTTTTTTACATAAATTAATAAAATTAATTATTATAAGACAATGTTGTATATTCTCAATTTTTTTTATAAGAACCATTCGAACTTTTTTGTTATCTTTTTTTTTTATAAAAATTAATATATAATATTTTGTGAATAATTATTTTTCTTAAAAATACTCTTAATTATGAGTATTTTTTAACCTTAATAAATAATAAGTAGAATATATTTAGATTATTTAGGAATCTAATCTTACTAAAATATATTCTTACTCCTTAATTTCTATATATACATTATTCTAAAATAATAGTATTTATTAGAAGACAATTAAAATAGAAGTTTTAATATTTCATTAAAAACTAAAAACATCAATCAATATAAAAAATATTTAATGTTAAACCATAGAATAGAAAAAGTAATAAAAATTATATTAAAAAGTCTGTTAAAAAATATATTATTAACCCTTTCTCATAAATGGTAGACATGGTGAGAAGTAAGGAGGTAGTATAACTGTAATTACTAGAATCTATTCTCTTTTGGTCATTTCAAAAAAATAAAAATAAAGCAGTTGAAATGAATGGGGTATCATAATTAATCGTTAAGACATGGTACAGATATTTGAAATGACGAGAAAAATATGTGAAAGTCTTGGAATATTTGATGAGAAACAACTGTACATAGAGAGAGAGCATCAATACCTGAACTAGATGAGGTAATAACTCATTTCCACCTTTTACATTCATAATTGATGGGTCTAGCTTCCGCTTTTGCCAGTCGTACCCTGACAATTAACCGAAAGTGTTCTTATTAGAGATTGTGTGTATGATTAAGAAAGCCACTTATTTTATTACTATCAAGCTCAATTCAGATTCTATATAATTTTGCCATAGGCAAAGGCTAGCAAACTAATTCCCAAATTCCCATATTATTCACACTCAGGATGGTGGAGGGGCCCGGGGGAAAAATATTTATTAGGATATCACGAGTTTATTTGGATTTCTCTTTTATACACGGGTTTAGATTAGTGATCGACATTTCCACGTACTGCATAAGATCTCAGCTATAAAAATATATTATTGTAATGTAGACTTTTATTAAATAATATATATTAATGAATTTCAATAATGAGATAAAACATTGCAGCTCTCTGTAGTTAATTTGACACTTAAAACATATTATCTATGCAATAAACTACATACCATACACATTCAATTTGCATGAATCGTATAACATCCGAAAGATCCTAATCGTTCTTTATATATACACGTAGATGTTATCAATTTAAATTTTTTATAAATTAAAAATCTTAACTTAAAGAATCAAGCTTTTACTTTCTTAATTAAAAATTCTCAACACTTTTTCTTTTTTCTTTTTTCTTTAGAAGATGCATTTTATACACTTTTCATAATTAGTAAAAAAATATCTCTCTTAATTAATATTTTAAAATATTCCTGTTTTATTTTATTTATATATTTGTTTTAATTTAAAAATAATCTTAGATCATAGTTTAAATTATTTATCATTAATTCAAAACATAATTTATATATTTAAAAATATTTATTTATTATCAATTAAAGTATAATTAATGAAAATAAAAATTTATTGTATGCCAGAATAAAATACTAGTTAATATAATAAACAATGTACCAAATAACTTGCTGAAATTGAACCACTGGTAAGAGCAAGCAGCTGCTTGTATTTGGATGTCCAAATTCCCATGAGCATGTTTAACTTCAAAGGCATTACCAACATGTAGCAACCACAACTGTGAAGGTGCTTCAACTGGTACTCTCCAATCTCTATCTTCGCCTTTAGGTAATTTGTCTGGAAACCGAGGAAGCAAGTATATGGGTGATGTACTCTTACTTGGATTTACTCTTAATGCTGATATCATTGGAGATATCCCATACACTGCTGCCATTGATCCTGAAAAATATTTAAGAAATTAATTAAGAGCTACTATTTAAGATAATATTTTACATAACTTCAGATAGAAAATGTTCATTTCCTAATGATTTTGTTCCCATGCGCACGTACTATCAGGGAGCTAAATAGTCATATTGAAAGTGATTGCTTAAGATTTTATTGTTATCTTGTTTTGAATATATATCAAACAAGATCCATTAACAATAGATGTAAGTCTTGACAAAAGCTTACCTTTATTATTTTTGGTAAATTATAAATTTTATTAACCAAACTATATAATAGATTGAAAGTTCTTCGGACATTAATTGAATCTGCAAAATTTAATAATATAATTAAAAAAATTAATATTTTATCACATTTTATTCTAATATCATAATTAAACAATTCTTTATTATTAAATTACATATGAATGTTTAAATTATCTAGAATTTAACATTATAATGTTACGAGATCACATGATTATATTCAATTTAAAAAATAAGTTTATCACGTGACTTTGATCAATTATATATTATTGATATCAATTAGGAAAATTATCATTTAGTTTGTGATATATTATATTCGCATGTTCTTAAATTTGTAGCAGATAAAACGAAAAAAAATATGGTAATAATTTGAACACGTCAATTCTTACCCAATACATCAAGTTTTATGCGATTGGCAAATACTATGTAGTGGGTATCCGTGAAAGCCCAATCATGGATCATCAAGTGATCCGGGATTCTGAAAATTTGCTTCTGTACTACATTGAAATTTGAGTCATATTCTGCAAAATATATAAAAAGAAAAAAAAGTCAGAATTTAACTTCAAAATCAAAAGTAGGTAAGTGTAAAATTGAACATATAATTTTATAAAAAGAAGATTGAGTATCATTCATGTTTAAATAAATTTCTTAATAAATATTAATATGAAAATAAAATAAAGAAATAAAATAAATTCAACTTCTCTCATGCATATTAACTTTTAATAAAAACAAATTGTCTACTTTTATTTTTTCTTCTTTGCTGAGAAATTCATGTAAAGTAGACTCATTTCTCATTCTTATTACTTACCGGTAAATGCAAAATTACTGCGTGGAAGCAACATGTCTTCTGCATTGCATGACACAGTAAGTAGCCTATTTCTGCTAGAATCAACCTTGTAGTGAGACAAGAGTCTTCTTGGGGGCATCTTAAACACTCCTGTATTCCATAAAATAAAGACAAATCAAATATTTTAGATGTTGTCTTGTACGAAGATCCCATTAGTGACATTCAATGTTATATAACTAATGTAGATTGATTAAATTATATCAAAGTGACAGGAAAACATATTTTAATTTCCCCTTGGGAAACTAGAATAATGACCCTCAGAATAAACTATTTTTGGGGTCACATGGCTTGTAACATGTAACATGTCTTCTGCATTGCATGACACAGTAAGTAGCCTATTTCGGCTAGAATCAACCGGCTTATAGTGAGACAAGGGTCTCCTTGGGGGCATCTTAAACACGTATTCCATAAAACAAAGACAAATCAAGCATTTTAATATTGTAGAATACTATAAAAGTTATGAACTTTTGTCCTGTACGAGATCCCATTAGTGACATTTAATGTTATATAACTTGTGTAGATTAATTAAATTATACCAAGGTGACAGGAAAAGAAATATTTAATTTCCCCTTTGGAAACTAGAATAATGACCCTTAAAATAAACTATTTTTGGGGCCACATGGCTTGTAAGAATCCAGCTAACATGTAGCATGGAAACTTATTCCTTGTGTGCCACTAACTTTGCTAGTGAAAGTGTCATTAAACCTCACTTCTTTAAAATTTTGTAGGCAAGATATTGGAAGCACTATAATGAGTTGCTTAATTAGAGTCCCATACTTGTACTGCATGTCCAACCAACTACCAATTCCCACCCAAGTTATTTGATATTCTTTTGGTAAGTCTCAAGTTGCTTACTATTATTCAAAATCATAATCACACCGTCAGGTCACCTTTCTTGTGTCTTTAATATAATAAATGAAAAAAATAATTCACTTTGATAATATTGTGCCCATTTTGTCATGTCATGTACATTTAGCGTGGATGATTCAAACTCTTATGTTCATATATGGAGAAGGAAGGAGGGAGCAGTTTCTACTCTATATTCATATATACTGCTCTATTAACTTCAATCATGTACGTTTAATTTCAAACCTGACATTAGTAACATTACTATGCAATACACAAGTTTGTGATATATATATATATATATATATATATATATATATACTTCACCTATATATGTAACCTACAATTGAATTTTTTTTTTAAGTATAATGTTAATTAAAAGATAGTGTCTGTATAAATATATAAATTTAAATTCATTTTCTAATATATACGCACACAAATTTGTGTGATGGTTATATCTGTAACTCAACTAAATATTTTTAATTAAAATCAATTATTACTTAAATACTTGTACTAAATTTGAATAATGTAAATACTCTTTTTATTTAATCCTCGATCTCTTTCATAATATAGAAAAAGAAGGGTCACCAATGCTGGTACTTATAATTAATTAGAAAGTAGATATGAATCAATACGTACCATATAATATTGGCTTCAATAGGCTGGCAGCAACCTCCCAAACATCACCACCTTTGCTCTCATCATCACGATCTTCCAAATCAGCACCATCCATCATATTGTACCGTCCAATCGTATCCAACGTACCGGCTTGGATCTCATACGGTTCCCCACCTTCCCACATACACAAAAGCTTCTCCCCCCACTTCAATACACTAGTGTTAGCCACATTTTTCATGACCTTAGTGTTCCCAACCTTTCTCCCACCTTTCAACACCGAAAATGGGCCTCTATGCGTAAATTTCCATTTGTTGGTCTTTGGGTCATGCTCCTCCACTTTTGCTTCCGTTTTAATGTACTTAGCCATGTACTTGACATTCTTAGTAACATTATCAAAAGTGAATGCCCTTAGGTACCCATGGCCGTCTAGAGGGTGCACCGTGGAACCGTGATCGTCGGCCAAAAGTCCCGGTCCGGTTAGATAGTACGTGCCGGAGGGGAAATCGGCCGGAATCACGCCTTCCACGGTGCTTAGGGTGACGGGTTGAGTTACTTCGGATCTTTGTGAAATGAACAAGAATTGGTAGTCATAATAGGCAGCTATGGAGTCATCAAGCTCTATGGTTGGTGGAATTGGTACGGCAACTGGGGTAATGGGTGCGGATATGGATATTGCACGAGGTTTGGTTGGTGGCAAAGAGGGGGCTTGGTACACCGGAGCTGATGGCCTTATGGGTGGAGGAATGTATGTTGGGGTGTTGTGGATGAGTTTGGTTTGCATTTTTGGAAGTTACTAAGGGCTTGGTGCTGAGACTTGAGTGTTGTTGGCATGTGAAGGTGGCAACGAATGTGTGCTATATATAAATGTGGACATGGAATAGTTGCTATACGCTATTGCACTGTGTATTTCCGTTAATTACAGATTTGCCATCCTTGCTTTTGCATGGTTATTTTGGTTTGTGCTCTATCAATGTTCATGTGGGGTCGTATATATATGGCAGCATTTTAAAATGTGGTGGACACCAAAATTCTTGCATTTTAAGTGGCAGACATGAAGCATTTCAATTTTCTCTGGTTGTACATATTTAATTTGTCTTGTTTTGTTTTAGCTTATTTTTAATGGCTCGTGATCAGAAGAGTAGCTTGATGCATCATGAGTTGAAGATCTTTTCCCCCTCCTACTGTTATTTTTCTCGTTGGGAGGAGCAATTTGAACCTCATACAAGAGCCGCAATATGGTCTTGTAGAGAAATGCTCGGGTACAAGTGACATATCTAGAAGGGAAATTGTATTTATACAATTATTTTTGTACAAATTTATTATAGCTAAGAATAATCTCTGTCTTACAAATAATTCATGCATTGTTAACTAAAATTGGTTACCTATTTATTATATATTTTAAGGACAATTTTTTAACCATTGATAAAAATAAATTATAGACTTAAAGTAAAAAAAAAATACTGTAATGTGTCAAAAGTCTCCAAGCTATTTGCTTCTGTTCTATTCGTTATGGAAATCATTTTAAACTACATTTTTAATTAAAAATTTTAACAATTATTAATATATAAAATAAAATCAATTAAAGAAATAAAACAATTTTAGTTTCTTATATAAAATTATATTTTATTTACATATTTTATTTTTTATGTAAATACTCTAAGTTTTTGAAGATAGTTATGAATTTATAGACCCTTTTATAAATTAAAAGTCAAAAAATATTTTATTTAGGAAGTTGATATAAATTAAAAGTTAATCTAAATTGACCAAGCATTTATTAAAAGAAAGGTTTGAGTCTAACTCAATCTTAAGAATTGACTCAAAAGAGAAGAAATATTCTCCATTTATAAACTTTTTTCATAGTTTATCATTATCTAACGTGAAATTTAGAATTTTTCAAAATATTTTAAAAGAATTTTACTATTTGTATAAAATATTTTTATAACCGTCTTTACAATATTATTTTTTATATCTTTATTTCATATCACTCAACTTAGTCCCTACAAAAAATATTTTAAAATCTACTACAAAATAATTAGTTATAAAATTTTAAAATCATGAACTATTTCGTAACTAATTTCTAAAAAAAATAATTAGTTACAAATTACTATAATATTGGTGGTAGTATGAAATAAGTAGCAAATTAGCTAAGAAAATAATTTTAGTTAATTTGTGGTAAATTTTTGAAATTTATAACTATTTTTTAACTAATTTGTAGTAATAAAAAATATAAATGAATATAATTTAAATTTAGTTAGAAAAAATAATATGTTAGTTAATCAATAGTTAATTAGTTATTATTTAGCTACTAATTTAAATTATAATTAAAATTAGTAGTAAAATTTTAAAAATCTTGTAGTGTATACAATAAAGTGAGATAAAAAAAAATATAAGATAAAATAGTTGATGTGATGGAAAAATTGTAAAAATATTATAGGAAAGTGTTATGTAAATAATATAACTCTATATCTATAAAATTTAATAAAATTAAAAGTGACTAATGAGGGTACTGCAAGCATTTATGTGAGAGGAGAGATGAACATTCATGACTATTAATTCATCATGTTACATGACCATATATTGTAACTACTTGTTTAGTTTTGGTATTAAATATTTTTATACTAAACATCATTTTCCGTCTAATTATGATGGTTGACGAGAAAAAGGTACAATTTGAATTATAATATCTCAACTCTTCCACCGTATCAAGAAAAATAAGGCAAAGTA
>JAENHJ010000532.1:5760000-5765000 GCA_025330945.1 Mucuna pruriens
GGTGCACATATTATTCTAATATTTGGTATAAATTCTGCTATATAATTAACACATCCTAAAAATCTTTGTAATTGATTTTTATCTTTTATTTCATTTGGAAATTTATCTCCAAATTCTATTGATCTTGAGATAGGTATAATAGTTCCTTGATTTATTTCAAATCCTAAAAATCTTATTTTGGTTTGAAATATTTTTATTTTCTTTTCTGAGACTACTAACCATTTTCTTTTATAAGATTAATAAATTTTTCTAAATGTTCAATATGTTCATTTAGATTTTTTTGAAAATATTAGCACATCATCTAAATATACTAATGAAAATTTTGCATATTTATTAAATATATCATTCATTATATTTTGAAATTCACTAGGAGCATTTTTTAATCCTTGTGGCATTACATTCCATTCATAATGTCCAAAGGGTACTACATAAGTTGTTTTATATCTGTCTTCCTCTTTTACTCCTATTTGATAATATCCTGATTTTAAATCAAAATTTGAAAATATTGTTGCATTTTGAATTCTTTTTATTAAATCATTTTTATTAGGTAATGGGTATCTAATCCATTTTAAAACTTTATTGAGAGGTTTATAATTAATAACTAATCTTAGAGCTCCTCTTTCTACTTCAGAGGCTTTCATTACATAAAACCCTGTGCAGCTCCAAGGAGATTTTGAAGGTCTTATTAACTTTTTCTCTAAATATTCTTGTATTTCTTTCTTACAATAATCTAGATATTCTTTATTCATTTGTATTGGTTTGGCTTTAGTAGGGATTTTATTTTCATCAAAGTTTTCTATATAGGGTAATGAAACTTCATATTTCTTTCTATGCCAAAAAGCAGTTGGATTTGTTTCACATATTTCTTTTATAATTTTATCTTCATATTTTTTAATAATTTCTTGAATTTTGATAGATTTTAATTGTTCTTCTATTCTTTTAAATTTTATCTCTTTATTTAATAAATTAATTTGGTTTTTCTTTCTATCTATTTTTATTAATGCTTCTTCCAATAAATTTAATTGTCTTGTCTTAGGAGGTTTTACAAATTCAAAACATATTTCTTTTTCTACTTTTTTTTTATTACTAACCCTTTTTCAGTTACCTGAAAAGGATATAATAAGGTTAAAAAGAGAGTTCCTAATATCATTGGTGTATTAATATTTTTTACTAATACAAAAGCTGTATTAAAACAAATTTTATTTTTACAAATTTTTGTATTAGGTAGTTTATATTGAATATGCATTCTTGATCCATTGGCACTTGTTACTCCTTCAAGTATTTTTTCATAATATTTTGTAGGGATTAATCATTCTTGAATACAATTTATATCTGCTCCTTAGTCTATTAATGCTATCATAGTACATTTTTCACTTCCTAATATTAATGTTATTTCTGTATTCCATTTTTGTGCAGTTATTAAACTTAATATACTAATATAAGGGTTTCCTTGAATTTCTACTTTATCTTTTTCTTCTTCATTTATTTTTTCTTTTCCTTTTTGTTTATTTATCATATCTTCTCCTTCTAATTGTAATATTCTATATTCTAATGATATATCATTTTCTCTTAATTCTTGAATTTCTTGTTTAAGTATTTTAATTTCTTCTTGTAAATCTTTTATAGTTACAGTTTGATTATTGTCAATAAACCTATTCATTATTTCTTTCATACTAACATGACTAGATTCTCTTTTAGATTTTTCATCTTTAATAATTATATCATTAAGTTGTTCTATAAATTCATTTTTTAAGGGAAATTTTTCTAATTTTTCTATTATTTTTATTAATGAAGAGGTTTGATCTCTTGTTAATACATTTATAGTTTTACAATCATTACAACTACATAATCCTGCTCCTAAACAGTATTCATTTTCTTCTGATTCTGAAGATGTTGTACTGTAAGTTTCTATTTGTTCTAATTCTAATTCTTCCTCAAACTCTTCTTCATTAGAGGTTTCTTCCAAATCTAATTCTATAAGAATATTTAATAAGTTTTCTTTTAATGATTCATCTTCTAATCGATTAATTTTTTGTATAAGTCTACACTTATTTGCATAATGACCTATTTTTCCACATTTATAACATTTAATTTCTCTTTTTGTAGGTTTATATTTCTGTTTTTTCTTGTATTTTTGTTTAATAGGATATTGCTGATTTTGATTTTTATTAATTCTTTTTTCATTATGGTATGTTCTCTTCTATACTTTGTATTTTTTATTATAAGGTTTTTCTTTTCTAAATTTTTTCTTATGTCTACTACTAGGGGCTCTAATAGGTTCTACGCCATATTGATGACAAAATGTTCCTAATTCTCTTTTATTTGACATACTTTCTTTTCTCAATTTATTTTGTAATCTAAAGTCAGTACATATTTGTATTCCTGTTTGAACTACTATATTATGTAATTGTCCATAAGTTAAAGTTTCATACTTAATAGGGTGTCCATGATATCTTTCTAAGTTTGATTTTACTTTTTCTGCAAATAATTTAGGTAATCCACCTATAAATTTTTCTTTCCAATAGTTGGCAAAGCCATCTTCTCTTAATGTTACTTTTGACACAAATACATCTTTATACCATCTATAATCAGACATTGATGGGCAATAGAGATTATTTAATTGGTCTCCAGCCCTTTCTTTAAATATGTTAGGGTCTCCTATAAAGTGTTGAATAATTGTATATATAAGTGTTGCTACAGCATCTTCTTGGTTAGTTTCATTTTTTACACTATTTAATATTATTGCTCTATCATTATCTGTATAAAGATTATCCAACCAACCTTTCAGTTGGCCAGTAAATCCTTGTATTATAGCTAAGGCGACTGACTTATCTAAACAACCTCTTGTTTTTTGGGCAGTTGCTACCATGGTCATTTGACAGATTATATCTAATATTTGTTGATCACTCATACCATCTATATTCAATTCTACTATTTCACTTCCAGAGAAAGAGTTTTGAACTAACTCTCCTCTTTCTTCAAATTGTACATCCACTAGGGATGGTCTTGGATAATAGTTTCTAAGTTTTGGATAATTTCTTAACTTATTAACTTCTATAGTATTTATAGAGTTTTTATCTAGTGTTAATTTTTCTAATCTTTGTTTTATCTCCTCTATTTTTATAATAGTACTATTATCTAATTTAATAGATTCTAATTCTTTTTGAGGTACATTTAATAATTTGTATATTGGTTTTATTGGTGGTTTACTAGTACTGGTTGAAGGTAAATCTTTATTTTCTAAAGCTTTTATTCCTTCAATTCTTGTTAATTGTTTAGACATTACTCCTAATACTGTATTAGAATAATTCATTTGTGAATGTAATTTTTTAATATCAGTTTTGTCTACTGCTTTGTCTAAATCTTTTATTGTATCTTTAAAAGGGCTTGCTTCTATTTCCATTCTAGCAAATTCTGTAGTTATTGTTTGTTGTGGAGGATATTCTGATCTTATTATCTCATTATCTTTTGTTTTCCAATTATTATCTATTACTCCTATAGTACTTACTTGATTTTTAAAAGGATAATTTATCTTATTTTCTTCACAATATTGAGAAAACCAATCAAAGAAGTATATATTAATTTCTTTCTCTTCTAAATATTCATAAAATATTTTCCTATATTCTTCTGTTTGTTCTTTAGTAAATGTTTTGAAATACCATTCTCTAATCTCTTTATTATATTCTGCTTCAAAGTCTTGTCTAATCCAAATTTTATCTATTTCAAAAGGTTCTTCTCTTATTAAAGTATTTAATACTTGTGATCTTGTTGGTGAATAATTAGGTGATTCTGAGTTTTCTGAATAGACTGGTTCTACTATTTTTGAGTTATTTATGTTTAATCCTTTTAAATCTAATCTTGACCCATCTACAGAATATCTTGAAGGTTGGCCTTTATAGATTATTTGTGGTTCCTTAATCATTAATGATTTTGACCTATTCATTTTTAACCTTATACTAGGACCTTGAATTATTTCTCTAATTTGATTATGATAAATTTTTGGTTCTTCAATTATTTCTTCTAATAACCATTCCTCGGGTACTTTACTTATTATTTCCTCATGACTTAATTTTTTAGGTATTTGTACTGTTGATTTATTATAATTAGCTTCTAATAATATGGTTTCATTTCTAGGTGATTGTCTTAAAGCTCTATAATTATAATCTACTTTAACAACTTTATAATAAATTCTAACTATTATTTGAATAGGACCAGAGTCCTCATCAAATATATCATTTGGTAATTTTATATATAATTTTATTGATTTACTTGTTTTATCATTTCTCAAGTTCATTGAGAAATTTGGGTGCTGATTAAAGAAGGCGAGGCCATCATGAAGATTACTTTCTATTATTGATATTATTGAATCTTTGAATTTTTTACATCTTATGTCTCTTAGCATCATTAATATTGGACTATTTATTCCTAATCTATAGTTTGGTTTTGCGACTATCTGAATTAATCCTAAATGAATATAATTATATCCTTTTTTAATATGTTCATCTAATTCATTTTGTTTTAATATGTTAATAAATTGATCATTTCTTGTTCCTGGGTATTCGTATTCCATTATGTGAATTTCATCTTGGTTTGTTGACCATATACTATGTTTTTTATAGACTTCACTTTTCTTAATAATAAGTATTGACCAGTTCTGAAGGGATATTTCTATATCAGCTATGTATAATTCTTTTTCTCTATTATTACTAGAACTAGAGGCTTCTTGATGATCTTGACAAGTTTTTACTACTATTTGTCTATTATTGTTCAAACAACAACAACAACAACAACAACAACAACGACAACAACAACAACGACAACAACAACAACGACAACAACGACAACGACAACAACAACAACGACAACAACGACAACGACAACAACGACAACGACAACAACGACAACGACAACAACGACAACGACAACAACGACAACGACAACAACGACAACGACAACAACGACAACGACAACAACGACAACGACAACAACGACAACGACAA
>JAENHJ010000532.1:5805000-5839964 GCA_025330945.1 Mucuna pruriens
TAGTATATTTTTAGTCAATATTTTATTTATCAATTTTATAATTAATTAAATTTAATAACGAATACAAATATGCATATCTAAAAAAAAAGATATGAATATTAAAGTTATTATTTATGCATGCATGTTTGAGCATAATGATTTTTTAAGCAATGATTACATTTACGAAACTATAATATATTATTCAAACTTACTTATTGTGATCCGATTAACTAAATTTATATCTTATTTCAATCTAAATAGTCAATAGTGAAATTAGTTGTAAATATTTAATTTAAAATTATTATATTTCACCAGGAATAGCCATAACACTGAAAGCAAATATTAAATATAAACATGGGAGAAGGTAGTATTGACAGACTTAAAATATACCAATTATTAAATTTTATTATATAAAAAAATTATATATTAGTTTTTGTAAATATATAAAAAAGTAATATATTAATAGTTTAATAATAATCATTTACCTAATAAATATTATAAAATCGTCAATAATAGATGTGGGAAAATGAAACATACAAACCAATTTTATTTCTGTACTAGAATAAATTTTATTAGATGGAAACTTAATCATGAATGGTTCAAACTTCACCAAATATGTGATCATGAGCAAAGGCGAGATGGGAGAAGAAAGAGGCTGGAAAACGCCATGGGACGGTGGCATTTGAGAGTGATTTGAAAGGAGGCAGGGGCACTTGTGCGGATTTGACTTTGAAATCTTCATAATTAGGGCCACTTGAAGACATAAAATAATGACCAATCTTTTGATTCCAAAGTTCGTAGTTGGTGTGATTCTGCTTACATGATGACAAAACCATGGGCCTACATACTTGCTTTGTCGTCTATAGAGGAAGATGCTGATTTCATCCTCTCATTCTCATTCCTGGCACTATTCCCAAATTCAAATTTACTTTGTTAGCCAGACCATACTTAATTTAACCTTATTATTGTAATTTGCAATCTAACTTCAGCTTGACCGTAGTTCATACCTCATATTTTCAACGTTAATTGGTTAGACGGTTAGTGGCCCACTTTATTTTTCATGGTCTACACTTAAACATGTGCACAATTAATTACCTTCTTTTACCTCTTTGTTTTTCAACCTTGTTTGTTGGCTACAACGCCATGATCACCGTGCGTCTCCGTCTTTTTCTTTAATTTTGAACCCTTGCATGTTTTGGCTTTCCTCTTCATCAATGGTAATTCATGTTCAGTTTATGACAAAATTAGTAGTAATTTTAACTGCAAATAAAGTTTAAATTTGACAATTTTTAGGATAATATTTTACAACATTAATAAATAACATTGTTTCTGTAACCATAGTAATTCAAATTTGTTAATTACAACAAAAAAATAGTCAATATTTAAGGAAACCATCGATTTAATATCTACAGTTGGTAAATAGTCAACTTAATATGAAAAAATCACTATTGTAAAATTTAAAATTTGCTACAAAATAATTTGTAGCTAATTTTAAAATCAATAGTTATTTTGTAGCTAATTTCTAGTAAAAATAATTAGCCACAAAATTATTATAATATTGGTGGTAGCATGAAATAAGTAGCAAATTAATTAAGAAAATAATCTTAGTTAATTTGTAGTAAATTTTAAATTTATAGTTATTTTAACTAATTTATAGTAATAAGAAGTATAAATGAATATAACTTAAATTTAGTTAGAAAATAATATTTAGTTAATTAATAGTTAATTGCAGATTTAATTCAATAATTTAAATGATAAGTTAAAATTAGAACAAAATAAAAAAAACTATAGTAAATAAGAAATTTAAAATAAAAAAATCGTGAAACTATGATATATCAATTACATTAATCTTGTCATTAAAATATTCTAGTTAATGTTAATTTTTGTGTCTATACGACACGTTATCTAGATAGATAGTAGTTAATGATACAATACATGAATGGTAGGTTAGTGTCCAATTAATTAAACTAAAAATTTTTTACTTATTGAGTAATTGCAACGTCACAACAATAATATTTTTCCTTCATAAGTGTTTCCATGTTACTAAGATACTAATGTTTGCATTTACAAAGACGCGTGTAGATTGAATTCAGGAAAAGAAGGAAATAAAAGGTAAAAAAGAAAGACTATGATCTCAGCCACGATGAATCTAATTACGTTAGGAAAAGGAATGGGGATGCAATGGATCTAATAGGCAATATTTGTTATGTTATAGAAAACAAAGAAAGGAGATTGAATTTTTTTTTAAATCTTCTCAACCTTGACATAAGTGAAGGACGATATGTAAAATTTTTTAAATCACCACTTAAATGTTAAAAGATAGAATTATTTATGACACAACGTAAATCGTGCCATGTATGCTTTTATGCCTTTTTTTTTTTGTTTTGAATGTTAGAAATTTTCAGAATTTCTTTTAATCATTATTTCAAATACAATTATATACTATTTATTTAAAGTAATTATAATATTGGCTTTACCAAATTATGAATCAAAAAGACTTCAATAAGACTCGAGCATGTAATAATGAATGACATCAAAGAAAAGATAATGGAACTTATATGTAAAGTTAACACATCAGAAAGGCGATTTGTCCCTAATACACCAAAACTCAAATACTTATTCTCCCATTCAAAATAGGTTGTCCGCAGAGAACAAGTGCTGCTTTATTATGAAGATCACAAACCAACTAAGCCTTTGACATTGAAGGATTGACACCGATCCGTATTTAACTATTTTTTCATTCTATTTACAGCTTTTGATAACTAGTGTAACTAAGAATAAATTATATGAAACAATAAAGACCACAGATTAAAGATAAGGATTTCAATGAAGTGGTATCGAGCAAGTTTCAAGTTCACAATTTCCACATTCAGACGCTGAATGGCAGTTTTGCAAGTTTCTATTCGGGTCAATTGATAGCATCCAATTACGCTCCATTCAATGTCAGGATTATATTTCGCCATCGCATTCACTCCCCGTTTCAAATTTAATTGATTAACTGACTGACTGCCAAATTTTCTGAGCTGCTGCAGGTTGGTTTCCGTTTCAATTTGAAGTGGCTGATTGTTGATTCAAATTGAATTGAACGATTTCATGATTCACCGGATTTCTGCATGTTCTTTAATTGATTTTCAGTTTTAGTTTGATTTTCGGTTTGGTTTGGTGGATGGATTCAATTTTACCTGAATCAATGAATTTGAAGACGTAACTTATAAAACCGGCGGATGTGATTCGGTTTTTCATTTTCGCATTTCGGTTTCACTTGGAATTTTTTGTTTGAGGTTGATTCATACGATTCAATTTTCGGCTTTTCCGCCCAATTTGATATTAATGAACACGCAAATTTGGAATTAAGAGTTCTTAAGAATTAAACGGATTACGTGGTTCACAATAGGATGGGTTTATTTATTTAATTTTTTTAAATTTATAAATATTAAACCCATAACACTAAGGGATAAAGTACCATGTAATTTGATGAATTTTAGACTTTATTTACTGTTCAGTACTTTAAAAATAATTAATTGTATAAATAAATTAAAGAATCCCCTTGTAAAATTGATGAATTTACTGATAGACGTATAATTATTGAAAGAACCGTGATCGCCCAAAGGAATTAGCCACAATAATAACATACAGGATAATAAATATGACAATTAAAAAAGTTTTATTGTTCATGAATAATAGTTTGCCCAAAGAAAGGCTATTATTTGACAGTAACCAATCGCTATTTGATTATTGCGCTGAGATACCACTTGCAGTTAATTCTATCAATCCAAACGATCGATTAATGCTGGCTAGTATCTTGTTTTCGTCTTTAAATCTATCATAAAGAATAAATACGTGACAATTATAATGTTTTATTGTTCATGTGAATAACAGTCATCCAACGAAGGCTATTATTTCGACGAACTAATTGTCAATATTTCGACTATCAAGGCTGAGAAGTACCACTTGCGCTTAATTCTATCAATCCAACGATCGGAGATTAATGGTGCGCTTAGGTATTCGCTTGGTCTTTAAATTTATCATAAAGATCAATTGTGTCTCTTTTCAATCTGCTGCTACTAGTATGGTCAACATTATCTCGCCCAAATTAATAGTATCTCGAACGGACGCACTTCAGGTCTGAAGGAAGTCGAGCAACAAATGAATCGACTGCGATCTACTGCGACTAATGGGTAGAAAAACCTATTCTTACTTCGATAACCTTCATGAGGTTAAAATTGAGAAATGGAAATGTTCTAAACTAAGCGTGACTTACGATCATGAAGCGCTTGATTTGAAGCGTCATGGCTCTTATTTTTGAAAGTCAGCATGCAAAGAAAATGAGAGTACATAACGGAGATGTCTCATCCGCAACAAAAACTCAAGTTACCTGCCAGAGTCCGAGAAGATTTCGATTGCGGCACTTGGTTTTGATCTCGCTTTCTATACACTGGTAATTCAGTGAGGCATAATACCCGTAAAAGGATAAATGGTCTTTCGAGTGAATTTATATCACTCACGGCAAGCAGGAAGAGAGGTTGTAGAGAGTTAAGACTGAAAGTACTCATTTTGCTTTTGATCGCTCAAAATAAGAAAATAAAGAACATTAGCGATTGCTGACATAGGCCTCTCTCAATGAAAGAAAATTAGGTGCGAAAGAGTTAAGGACGTCTTAGAACTAATACATACAGATATTTTCAGTCTTCCAAATTTCATGAATGGACAACAATATTTTTATTATGTTCATAGATGATTATTCTAGATGCTGTTACCTATATCCGATACATGAGAAGCTCTCAATCCCTGTGATAAGTTTTCAAGTCTTTAAAGTCGAAGGTCGAACTTCAACTGCGAAAAGCAAAATTACCGATCGCTGACGTGAATACTATGGTAAATATGACTGATCAGAGAACAACGCCCAGACCTTTCGCTCTTTTTCTCGCAGAGGTGGAATTGTTCCGCAATATACCATGCCGTGCAAACCTAGCATGAACTCTGAGCATTTAATCCATCGAAAACCTGACTTTGAAGGATATGGTCAAGAAGCATGATTAGTCATCTTTACCGAGTCACCATGGGGAGAAGCTGAAGACCGCAGCTCACATCCTTAATCAGGTAGCCAACTAAAAGGCTTAACAAAACTTATGAACTATGGACTCAAGAAGCATACAATCATTTCACATTTGGGTTGTCTATCTGACATACGCCCTTATAGGTCGCATGAAAGAAAATTAGATTCAAGAACAAAGAATTGTTATTTTAGTTGGTGCTAAAGCCTTTCGGTTATAAGTTTTATGATTCACCAAGATCATTTTTTTGAAATTGAAAATACGAGGATTTTGAGGAAGTTGAGTTTGGAAGAAGAGAACATATGAATGTTGTCTTTGAGGAAGAATTATCACGATTATTAGTCGTCCTGCGGGCTCATTACTATTCAAGAAACAACCTGAGCAATAGGACACAATGTTCAAACTATTGTTCTGACATTGTTCCAGAACAAGATCAGATAAAGTTCTTCCTCAACCATCAATAGAGCAACTCAATAACTCAATATGTTGGTATGAGATTTGAGAGAGGAGATACGCAATTTAGATGACTACATTGTCTTTTCAAGAACATGAAGATGGCATTGGTTTGACAAGATGATCCAAAACAACTCTGTCAAGCTGGCAAAAGTTTAACTCTCAAAAATGGATTAATGTCATGAAAGATGAGTTGAAGTCTATGCAAGACAATGACGTTTTGGATCTTGTCGAATTACCTGAAGAAACCCATTGGTTGCAAATGGATATTTAAAACCAAAAGGATTCTAAAGGTAATATCGAAAGATATAAGGTACCTGCTAGTTGCTAAAGGCCATGAAAGATGAGTTGAAGTCTATGCAAGACAATGATTGTTATAGATCTTGAATTTCCTGAAGGTGTGAAACCTATTGGTTGCAAATGGATTATTTAAAACCAAAAGATTCTAAAGGTAACATCAAAAGATATAAGGCTCGTCTAGCGCAAAAGGTATTTACTGTGATGGCAGCTGACTACAAAGAAACCTTTTTCTCCCGGGGGTATCTTCAAAGGATTCTTTTGTAAACCGTAATGGCACTTCAGAGTTATTTGATTAGAAAGCTACATCAGATGGATGTTAAGACTATGCTTTTCTAAATGGCTTACATTGATGAAACAATTTATATGATGCAACTGAAAACTTTGCTTCAAAACTAACCAAGTTCATGGTATGCAAAACCAAAGAAATCCATCTATGGCCTAAAACAAAGCTTCTGGTCAATGGGTATCAACAAGTTCCATTAAGTCATCACTTATGGTTTTGAGGCAAACGAGATGATGATTGTGTATATCATAAGTCATGAGTAACACATGTTCCTGGTACTATATGTCATGATATACCACTTACTAGTAAGATAGTTTGTTGGCATGAAACCTAGAGATTTTGACTTAAAATTTAAAATGAAAGATCTTGGGGAAGTTTCTTTGGGGTTAGGGTATTCGAGATACTAAAGATCATTCTTTCAAGTATCCTAAGGTTGTCACAAGAGAACTATATCAGCAAAAGTCTTAGAAAGATTCAGCATGAAAAGAGCAAAACCAAGAGATACCCCGATAGCTGGCGGGAGACAAATTTAGTCCAGAACAATGCCCCAACAATGACCTTTGAAGAAAAGAGATGCAAAGATTCCTTTATGCCTCAGAAGTGGGGGAGTCTAATGTACGCCAAGTTTGTACTGCTCCCGATATTGCTTTGTGTGAGCTGGAGCAGGTATTCGAGCGATCCCGAATGCAGCATTGAAGGCGCGAAACGCGCGATGCGCTATCGTAAACAGCGCGACATGCTCACTTATCGAAGTCTGAGCTCGAGATCATCTGCGTACTGACTCGACTTTTGCAGATGTCGCACGCAAACGCCCACATCCGGGATACATGCTACGCCGGCCGGAGGACTATTCTGAAGTCCGATAACAGACTTTATAGCCCCTTCAACCATGGTGCAGAGTTTGCTTTGCCTGAGATATCCAACTACGGATATGGCTGCCAAACTTTGTCACCGGTTTGAGTGGTCGCATGAAAGACCATTGAAAACTATATTGTGACAATAATTCAGAGTTCTTTACTCCAACAACAACAGAGTACTACAAAGTCAAAGTTCATTACATCAAGTTTTTGGTTGTTAAAGAAAGAGTTCAGATAGACAAATTTCATAGAACATATAGAACAAATTTTACGTAATGATCCACTCAGCACTCAAAGCACTAATACCTCGTCTTTTCATGAGCACAATCGTCAGACGGGTATTATTCTTAGATACCTTAGTTCAAATGAGTCATATGTTTTATGTTTCAATCGAACAATTAATTGTTGTATATTTTCCGCAAATAAAGTCATGGTTTTTAAATTCATATTTTGAACTTCAGCTTTTATGCCAGATATGGTAATTATATTACAAGAATTCGATTGATTCCATAAAGATAAAAATCAGACCAATTGGAAACAGACCTGAGATCACATTACTAATGTATTTACGCCACTCATCCATATTTTGATTCATGTCAACAGTATATTAATATGGTGATCATCGTTATTTAGTCACGCCAATAAGGATTAAAGATGCATGGTTCCATTGTTAAGAATGTATGAGATGGACCAGATTGTATCAAGAGGAAGTCTAAAAATAATAGCATATCGGCGCCGCCTATGAATAAATATGATTTGAAGAAAATTATGAAGCCCAAGTGGGAGATTGTTAGAAATTTGTAATTTCTTTAATCATGTGGGCTTTATATTTCAAATACAATTATATAGTACTATTTATTTAAAGAATTATAATATGTAAAATTAAGTAATCCTAATAAAGACTTGATAATGCATTGAAGTCACTGTAGTCCGGTTGTATAGAGATAAATGAACTCTATACGCAGTTAACACATCAGGAAAAGCGGTGTCCCCAATACACCAAACTCCAAATACATTTATTCTCCCCATCCGACAGGCTAAGGTCCCAGAGGAATTAAGGCGGTTTGGTTGAGAAGATCAAATCAACTGTCCTTCAATCAAATGATGACATGAAAGATCGATAATCGATCCAGGTATTTAACTATTTTTCATTCTATTTAGCAGCTGTGATAATCTCAAGAGAAAATCTAAGTAATAAATTATGCAAGGAACAATAAGGAAACCCTAGATCAAGATAAGTGATTTTGGCCATCGAAAACGTTTTCAATGTTCAGTTTAGCGAGCCTCGCGTGAGTCGCGAATCGCGCATCTGCTTACTACGTATGCCCAATCTGCATCGATCTAACGCAACCTCGAGACAACCAAACCGAGTGATTATCTTGATCGAGTTGCCACCAATGTTTTCATCTGCGATACGAAAAACTGAGCACAGGCAGCTCAAGTCGTAATCTCAGATCCAGGTCAGGAGTCATTTACGCACGGGAGCTGGCATGCCATCCCAATCCTGCTCACATCACCTGCAGTAGTTACCCAGCGATCTGGATGGGCACAATCTTGCGTCTATGAAGTCTGAACGCATCAAAATGTACAAGAATTACGCTGACAGATTTACTCCTGACGAGCAGTAGTGCCTCTCAAGCTCCTGCACGGTGTCTCCCAGCTTATGAGAATCAAAGCCCATCGTAGTCAAATTTGTCAGCACGTGCAGTGTTTAGACTTTTCCATTTCATGCGCTCCCAAGAAATTGATCATGTCATCAAGTGGCTGGTAGGACTTTCACTCTAGGCATCCTCATGCCAGTAGGTCCGAGTCTACACGACGCATCACTTTTGAATTCCAAGTTGCTTGCCGAATCCATCCCTCAGGCATCCTCCCGGCCAAGGCTGCAGATCGAGCTACCATGATCCGACACAATGCGTGAATTGACTCCGAACGCAGACACTCATGGCTAGATTGACTCCTGCTGGCTGCATGTCGCCCTGCTATATGTGCCGCATGCAGCAGCATATTGATCACGTGAGGTAGAAATGTATGCTCGGATAGCTGAAACGATGCTCACTGCCATCCAGAATGCAATACAATGAGATAAATGAACAATGACTCCGTCTGATCATCTCAGAGCACAGTGGGACATTAGATGACGATAGCTCTCCCACCATTCCTAAGTGTAATGCAAGAAGATGTACGGACAACGATCAGCCATCAGCCATCGTTGTAATGCAATGTTTATGGAATGAATGACCACTCACGATTACGCGTAAGACCGACCAAGAACCTTACTTGGCATCATGAAAACGCAGTTAGCAGGTAATCAGAACCAATGCATCCGAGTCCCGTCTAACAAATAAGCTTCAACGCTTTAATACCATAGTCGATTCTGGCTTCCCAAACTTCACGCATAAGGCCTTTTATAACCTTCCTGAGGCGTCTGGGGTGCTGCCCGATGTCGACTTAGTCCTTTCTCCTAGCCTATCGATGCACCAAGCTATCGCCAAGCAAGGTCCATTCATTGTACACGATCTTCAGTGTCTCACCCATCGTGGTGCAAGGCTGACGTCTCGTGCGTATGATCATTGCAAGACATCAAGGACTACTATTCCTGATGACTGATTGGGGCTCAGCATTTCCGTGGCGAGTCTGATCTGCCCGATTTCTCATGCTCTAAGACATGGGTCGTGTCCTTTGCTAAGCGTGGCTAGATCTACATCAGGCTTGGCCCTTGAGATCCCATTTGTCCGTCTTTGGCCCATTGTCCCAATCTCCTGCAAGCCCTCTTTCAATGATCCCAGACAAACTCTCGATGATCCTCCTGCCACGGTTCTGCACACGACTTTTCATCTAGCTTCCATCGTAGCTGGCTCTGCCGTACACTGGGTCCTATCAGGATCCTTTCTTAGTCATGATCGCCTGCGGAGTAGCGTGTATGTCTCCTGTAAGCAGACTCGAATAGTATTTCTCCTCCGAGTCTCTGATCGCATGTCGGGTCAAGCACATCGCAGGCCGTCAATTCATCAAAGCGATGTAGCCTGAAAGTAGATTGGCCGTGCGTAATGGTTCATCTGGGGAGCATCACGATCTTTGCTGAGATGCAGAATCACGCCGCCAGCGTAGGAGGCAAGATCGCGTGACGTTTTAGCCCATGCCAGGTGGCCTTTGGGAGTCACAAAGGGTTTGACGATATCTCACTCGAACATAACCATCAGACTTTCAAGAGTTACGCAGCGACGCACCCTTTCAATGAACAACACCGCGATCGCTAGAACAAAAGTCAGGCGTGACGGTTAATGCGTGCTGGTCGATTAATATCATGCGTTTACGCTACAACACTCTAAAAATCAACCACATTATAGTCTCAATCGGCGTAAAAGGCAGCAGATCTTGAATATTTGACTTCACATGCTGTTCTATTTTTATCCTGAATGCACCTAATCGCCGCTCGGGCGCGCTTTCTGCGTTTATTTAATGTCATATAAAGGCTAGCCACTAGCACTCCGAAAATTCTCAGAGATGAAACCATTGGCCTGAGCGAATCGATAAAGTCGGCTTTTAATCGGCCTTACATACCTCAAATAAATACTAAAGCCTAACTATAAGTATAGCTTCAATCTCTGTGTCGCAGCTCTCTCAAGGACAATGCTGGTAGGTTAAATTGTGACCAAGCCGCAGAAATCAGAAGTTTTTATGCAGTATAGAAACGTCAACATGGAACGCCGACTTTGCTCTCTCAAGAAAAGACTGCGTCCCAATTCTGGGTCCCAACAGTAGACGCACGACACCTTCGCAGGCGGCAGACTGATGTAACAGGTCTGAATTGATCTTGCCAGATGGGACGCCGACGAGGTTTGGACCGACTGGCCTCCTGACTGAAAGAAATAGTGAGGGATTTGTTTAAGTAAAATAAAATATGCGTAAAAACAAGCTAAACTAATCTATACTAACTAGTGTACCAATTGAAATCAACACATAACAAAGTTGCCATTCTACTTCAGAATTATACCTAAATCAACTTAGATTCTTAGACAATCAAGTGAACGCTTTGTCCATTGCCATACTGAGGATTTACATAATCGCTACCTCATCGGGCCGCGTGAGTATGTAATTTGGTTTATTTTAGGTTCTACCCAATCAGATTATTAAACCGGCCCAATCTATTTCTGGCCAACGTATCTACCCCATGCAATCGTGGCAAAGTTAAAAGCAGAAAGTTGCCAGGAATTATAATCAAGAGACAGAATTGAAACCGTTATGACATTGAAAATAGAATCGGTCGCAGCGTGTGGGGACCGTGTTCTAGAGAGTTCGCCCACGAATAGATTGCTTTGAAGGACAGCAGTGGTGTACTGACGCCTAAATGCTGAGATTGGGCTCAACGAGTGCGCCATTATGATTCACTCTGATAGCTTCCAAATTTTCAAATCTCGGTCCTGATACTCTCATTGAGAGAGACACTCATCAAGCCCGAACACCGTGCTAGCTTGGAATGTTCCAGTAATTATCATTACACTAGAATCTGAATTCCACTGTTTTCAACACCATGGCCTGGCATGCTTTATTTATATATAAGTTGGCTAAATCTAAACTAATCCAACATAATCCCATTCTGATTCTAGCATATTTCCTGCCTCCACCATATTTTTCCCATCCTACCAGTATCGCTAAATGACTAATTACAGATTTCTTTCAATCCAGAGATTATAGATCCCTCAGATTTCAGCATTAACTCTATATTCATATTTGATTCCTTAATCCTAGAGAATCAAATCTGTATTTATAGATTCCTTTAATTTTTAGTGCATTATGCATTCCTTTAATTTAGGAAAACTCAAATCTACTAGATTCCTGCACCTTAAAGAATCCATATCTACATTGGCTGATTCTTTTACCCAGAATTCAATTCTAGCATTACAAATTCCTTTAATTTTAGCATAATCTATTTGCATTCTTGCTTGAGATTTTGGACATTGAAGTCGTATTGGGCCGAGATGTTTCTATTTTTCTGTGCCTCAAAACAAGTCCAATATTTATTAATAAAAATCTATTTAAAATACAAATTTATATTTTTCCTATTTCAGTCCCATAATTTGAATCTATTAAGACAAGAACTCTTAATCACAAAATAATCTTAATAATACCCATCTCAAGCCCTTGTGAGGTGTATAAAATATGACTTATCAAACTGCACACTTACAATTTGCACTCTCAGACATCTTTCAAGGAAATTGAAGAGTAAATATGTTTTCGAATGAATTGTTTGACAAATAGATCAAGTATGCAATCATCCCACACTGATTTTCAAATAATCTATGAGAGTTACTTCACTAAACTAAATAAGTAAATCCTAAACATTAAAGAGCAATGTAGAAGTGACCGAGCTATCTCTAAAGTAATATTCTTCATCTTCAAGATTGTGTATACACTCAAACATCCCCCCTGCAACCGACATCACTAAATCCAGACAGCCTCTTCCTCCTTTCACCTTCAAATCACATGCAATCATGATCATTGGGGACTTCTTTGCTCGCTTGTATGCCATGGTAGGACAAGAGTAAGTAGTGAGATTAGAAACCCGTGGAAGTGGAGAGCAATAGGAATGGGTTCAAGAGAATGGGAGGAACTCTATGACACTGTACAGTTTTATTAAGACATTTTAATTCACTTTTTCTTCCTTTTTCACTTTTTTCTTTTTCATTTGTTTAAATGTTGTATTTTCAAGCATAGCTATAACCTCCTGGCCCGCTTCCTTTCTAGTTTCATCCTGCACTGATTTTTTTCTTTTCAACCCTTTTGACGCAATCTGTTATGTCCTTCAGGTGTTTGCCCACATTTGAATCCAGACTGATGAGGTCATAAATGAGTACACTTTCGACACCTAAGAAGCGGCGTTGCAAGACTCTATATCTGAGTTAAGAGCAGATTGTTAGCTATATCTATTTTATGGGCTGCATAGAGAAAATACGTATGTTAATTTAGAAGTCTTAGCTAATAAAAGTATCACTCCTTCTTCTGCAGTCAACTGAAATGAATGGGTCACAGAAAAGAGTCTTAGTCAATGACTGCCAGATCGACTTACTGGCCAGTTTGTATCTGCCTCTGCAGCCCATGCCTTAAAGAACTAATAAAGAAACAATTGTGTCCTATTCACAGTCAGCTATCCAACTCTGAGGCCACCTCAAATGGCACCATGCTACCTTTCGAGAATCATTATTTCGGGAAGATCTCGTGGGCAGAATAAAATTCACATTGCAATCTCTGTTAGGACATTTTGTAGCCATTCATCAGTCATGGGTATATAGGGTGAGGAGCTAAAATTTTTTAGGCATCTGAATTTACCTTGACACTCTCATTGAAATTTGGTATTCCTCGCTTCCTCATTCTTCCATTCGCGTGTGCACCAGGCTGGAAATAGAGTTTCACCGAAGTGCAGGTCTCAGAGTCAGTCAAGTCTGTCAGAAAATCGATCAGACATCGACGCACTTCCCAAGGAGCCCGAGACCTCAACGCCAGCATTGAGGTGAACCACCACCATCATGGCCGTAGATGGATCCAACTAATCTGATCGATTGTATCTTCTGTTTCTATTAAATTAATTTATTTGCAGTATTTCCATTCTCCATTCTCTCTCCATTAATCTAAGGAGCTAACTGCATCTGAATAATCGGGGCGAACAACAAAGGTTTCAACATCGAAATTGAAGTTTTAACTAATTAGCAGGTAATCACTAGTTACTGTTAATCAGAAACCCAAAAATCAGCCTCAAACTGAATCCTCGTAAACCGAATAGTGCAGCCGACAACAGTAAATCCTCAGATGTATGTTGACCATCCTTTCATGATGCCATAAGACTCAAGTTGACTGACCGAGAACCGCTGAACCAAGAACTTGAATTGAATGGGATTGAACAGCCTAACACAAGCTAGAATAGTTAATAATATAATGGCAATAGAGAAACACGATTACAAGACAGCTACTTTTGCCATTCTCATATCCCAGTCTCCCCTCGTTACTGCCTTCTGTTTGTTAGCTGCACTAACTGCCAGGCCTGCCTTGCTCACTGAGATCCAAGAATTATCTTCAGCCTCTGCCGAGAGAAACTCGGCCAAGGTCAGTCAACACTTTAGCATCTCGATTCTATATTACTGCCATTACCTAAGCCTGTCCCTTTATAACATCAGGTCATTCAGACGAGGTTAGCTTTAGTGTTATTACTAGATGTGTGTTTAAGACGACAAAGAACAAACTATCAAATTTATGCGCCAAGCTGGCCGTGACACAAAGCTCCTGGCCTTGCAGGTCAAGCCAGCGAGGCCTAAACTTAGCCCTAAAGTCATGGCCCATCTGAGGCCTGAACTGTCCCACCATTGTTTTGGATCTCAAATAAAAGGCATGACTTATTGTCTCTGCAAAAACAGCACAAACAAGAACAAACATTATTATCTTTCTTTGCATTCAGTATATCTTTTTACATTCCATCCTTAAGTTATTTTAGGCAGTTATCCCAGAATAATGTCAGTATTATACTAGTCTAGATTTACAATAACATCAGTAGATCAGTCAAGGCTTTAGAATTTAACCAGATAAAAAAATTAGGTCACAAATACTAGCAGGTAGATTTAGTCATTGACTTTAACCAGCTACACTGAATAATTTTAGTTTCTAGTCTAACATTTCCTTTTAAAAGAACCAGAGATGGAATAAGGTCGACAGACCTAAAGAATCAAGTACTAGATGGTGTATCAACCTTGGTGCATCCAATACCACAAGTAGAGCCAGCTCAAAACATATGAGCCAGTCCGGTCTTATACACTTGTTGCCTGTAATTTCATGGTCTTCAGAGAAGACCCCATAAGATCTGAAGAATTTTGTTTATTCACCAAATAGTTTTTCCATAGGGATATCGAAAGCATTATATCAAATAGAAGGCATTTCCATTCTCCGTGGGATGGAGGCAACAAGGATTAATATATTCTGTTTTTCAACACCTGGGGGGAAGAATGCACATTCCTCGGAGAAGTTCTTTTTTCAAAGATCCCGCACTGCGCCATCAGAAGAGAAGTGAGGCAAGTATACAGAGAAACATTGCACCCAGTAATCGGGAAGGTTAATTGTAATCCTCAGGCTACTCTGTCCATACCCATCAGAGATCAGTTGTGAACAGTTGCTGATCTAGTATTTCTAAGAGGACTATCACGATGACATGATCAGAGACGCAGTCAAATGTGATTCTGACAGATAAGATTAAACAGCAGCAAGGCATCTGATTCAATATGGCAGTTATGGGATCGAGGCCAAGTCAAACTCTGATGGAAGTCGTAATCGTAGGCCGGAGAATCAGTCAATTGAATTATCATTGTTAGACAGTTTTGCAGTCAGACCAGCTATGGCAGTGGTGGGCATAATTTGTGGAGCACCACCGAGGTGTGCCCCACTTCTCCAAGAAACCTAGCCGACCAACGTAGAATGAGTTTGTGTGACAAAGACGTAAAGCAGCTCGTGATCGTAATTCCAAGAATGAGCTGTACAACACGGGAGACAACTATTTTACTAGACCAAATCAGCCATGTAATGCTGCCTAACATGGGATCTGTGCCAACACTCATCAGAGGCAAGTAGGCATTGCTCACTGACTCACAATACAAAATACCTTTCCAACAATTAACAAGAATGTAGAGAAGGTTTCACTCAAGGAAACTTCCATCTCCGGGGACCTAATGGCGAGTTTTCAGAACTAACAACTCTGGGAGTTCCAGTAATCCAGCCCATAATGGTTTCAGCACATGACCTGCCAACATTCAAGAGCTCAAAACGCAGATTGACAGCTAGCTAATACTTCAGCCACATCAGCGCAGATCCAGCAACCTTTCCCTCTCAAAACCATTCCCAAATCCGGAGAGAAAATGCCAAGAAGTTTACTCAGCGAAAAGAACTACCTCAACCTACACTACAAAGCATATGCTGGACATCAACTCAGCCGACTTCGAGCAAAATGCCTACTCTGCAGTTCTCAGCACTGATCATCTCTTGACCACTGCAAGAGAGGAATCAGAGCAGATGAAGAGTTGTCAAGATCGGGAACCATGGTAGAAATCAATATCTACACTGCTATCAAACAGGTTCAAGTACGCAAAATTCCTCAAGCTGAATCAGGCGAGACATAAAAGGAGGAAAATAAAAAGTGTGAGTAAGGAAATCGAGTGCGCTCACTTTCCATTTCAAGAACGAAGCAATTCACCAAGGAAAAGCAACTTTGACGAAAGAAATGCAAAGACCCCGAATCTTTTCTGTCATGCACCATCATAATGACATGGGACCGAGCCTCTCATAAATGTCATGCCTGCACAGCTACGAGTCTCCAAATTTTGGTGATTTATGTGATGATGCATTCACTCAGCAAACAGGAGCATTGTCCAACCCTCTGGGAGTTCTCGAGGATGTTCTCAGTCCATTGCCAACGATCGCTAATATTTGTACCGATTTTGACGCCGTCGATATGGAGCGATCGAGACATCCTGGAAGGAATCCACTCAATTCTCAGCAGGCCTTTTCGACTGATCAACGAGACAGATCAATAGCATCTCCAGTAGCGGATGCTTCAATGGAAACTGAGATTCTTGCTGCTGATCATTTCAAGTTAGCGCAGACCACTCAAGACCACTCGCTACGCATTGATCAACCATTTCGATGAGATAGCCAAGAATACCTTCAACAAACAGTAGAGAGTGCAGATTGGAGAAGCTTTTCTATGCAAGGTTAACACTCATGAGAGCAGCCCACGAGTCTCGTGATGAAGAGGTGCAAACCAAGAGGAAGAGATAAGACCTTCCTGCCTAGTAAGCGATCACTCAGGTGTATGAGATATTGACTTGGATTAAATAAGAGTCGCCTGCATTACATTAGACCAAGTCTCGCAAATCATAAACACTGAGTGTGCACTGATTCAAAGAATAAAGTCGCCGAAGCTGAAAAGTTTTCCTTGCACAATTAGCTTATTTATCTTCTGCCGAGAACCAGCACTGCAGCCAAGCAGTTGAGCCAAGTGTCAACTGCGCCGAAGAGTCACTAAAGGGTCGACTAAGCCGCCGAGCCCTTCTTCGCCAAAGAAGCACTCGTAACTGTATCATCATAGAAATAAATGGTCCATCCCGATTCAGATCAAAAGGACGCTTGAAGCCGGCGTCGACCGAATCCGATAAAGAAAGTCGATAGTCGAGCCAAGCCGCTGTCGAGCCGGCCGTAAGTCAAGCCTAAAGGGCGAAATCGCGTCGGCACACCTGGTGCTCAGAAAGTAGGATCGAGCATGGCCAGTTGGATTCCAACCATTTAGCTGGATCTCTATCACCAAAGTGGCTCACCCACAGAATTGAAAACATTGTCGAGTCACCTTTGAAAGTATGTCTACCTCGACAAGTGAACAAAGAACTCCATCATTGCCAACAACCTCTCGTGAGCAAGAAGACAAGCTGCTAGATGTCCTCAGAGCAACATAGAAGGCAATAGGTGGAAGCTGCGCGACCTTCCTAGCATAAACCTCCAGACCGCATGCACAAAACCCGATCTGAGGAGAACAGCCTAGTGCAAAGGCAGCGTGCAAAGAACATCGAACTCCACACTCGGGACGTGGTTAAAAGGAAGTCACCAAACTCCTCGTCATAGGGATCATCTACCCCATCCCCTGATAGCCAATGAAAGCAGCCTCACTGAGTGGGTACAAAAGCAGTAGTCCTGGATGATCAGCCAGTGAAAACCATAGCAAGATAGAGCTCAGCACAAACAAGGATTCGTGAATAGCTGAAGCAGCAAGTATCAGCACAAGATCGAGCAACCTCACAAGGATCACTTTGCTTGCCTTCATCGACCAAATGGTTGAAAATGCCAGCGCGAGATCCCATTATTGCTATCATGTGCACTCTGCATGCTACATGCATGTGCCATATGGCCTCGCAGATCAACATAAGACGACGGTACACTGCCCATTCAGTACCTTTGCATACAGCTATACATTTCGTTCAAGATTCATGAACATATGTCAATTTGTGACTTATTGCATGGAGGCATATCTCAAGGATGATATGACGCGTGACTATGCTGCTCATTCGAGACCCATGCGCTGATGATTCATTTGAAATAATAGATGTATTAACACAAACTCGTGCGCAATTTTGAAAAGTATCATTTCACCATGCGATCGAGGAACAATGTCGAGGCTATCTGCTCAACAGAGAGGCATCGAGGTGGTGGACAAAAGCAAAAGATCATCACCTCCCTTCCAAACCCTACTTCTGTGCGGAGGTTCCAGCTATTTACACGCAGTTTCAGTACGATTCACGTTAACTTCAAGAGCATTAAAACTGCCTTCATCCCAAACCGCTACAAAAAGGACTGGAATGACTCAGCCCCAGACAGTTATCGTGAGCTCAGAGCAAGACTCACATCTCGAGACTCATTTTACAGCGTTACCTCAAACTGGGACCTGTCATTTGAGCTGCATGCGTGTGATGCATCCAACTCAGCATTGACAGAGTCGTTTCTGCCAGTAGAGTTAGAATCGCCAATCTAGTGCACGGATCTTCCTATGCATCAAGAACTAAGGATTCTACTAAACAAATCTGGCATACAACAACTGAGAAGCGAGCTCTTGGCACTGTGGTTTGCAGTGACAAATTTCATTCCTACCTTCTCTGCCCAAGGATAATTGTGTTCTCTCATCATGTCACAGGTACTAAAGAAGAAACCTGATGCTGCTTGACCAGGTATCCTTTCCTCCAAGAATTTATACTGAAACCAGAGAGAAGAAGGTGTCAGAATTCATAATGATCATCTAAGCACTGAGAAAGCAAACCATGCCTACCCTCGAATGAATTCCCCACGAATTGTGTGGTCAGCAAACTGCATAACCACAATATGGTTTGGCCGACATCCGTAATCTATGTAAGCAACTTCATCTTTCCAACAGGCGAAAAAAACTGCTATATCTGGGATGATCCGCACCTTTGGAGTGCTATGTGACAAGGTCATCCGCAGGTGCATTCTTGATGCCGGATCACCTAAGTCCATCATGGCAATGCAGGCGCATGGAACAACTTTACCTTAGGTGGCCTTTTGATAACGCCGCATGAACGATCCCACCATGGCAGTGCAAAAAGGTGATGGAAGAAAGAAATGTATGCATGAAATGCCCAGCAAATCTATCCAGCTCTGTGGAAATTTTGATGGGGAATAGATTTCATGGGGCCATTCCAGTCTCCAATGGGATATTCATAATATTCGCCAGTCGTAGATTATGTATTTACATGAATAAAGCTACGAACCAACAGACTGTAGAATTGGGACTTCAGTTCACAATATTTTTTGGTACTCAAAAGTGCTTCTAAAGCACTTCATAAGTGATCAGGCAGTCGCTTTTATAATGAGCCATGGCCTCTCTTCTCTTTCTAAATACTGGTAGCACACATAATTGCTCACCTCAAAACAAATGCCAGCGTAAGTCTTCAATGTGTGAAATCAAGAAACACTACAAAAGATGACCAATCCCAAAGAGGAAGGACTGAGTCAGCCTCCGTGATGCCTGGGGCACAGCGTAACCACACCTGGACACCTCTAGGGATGTCTCCCATAGGATTGTTTTCTGCAGTTTCCGTCATCTCCTCGTGAGTTATAGACATTGGCGATAATTGGGTCAGTTAGCTGTAATCCTGCTATTAACAAGCTGGAGAGTAAGAAAATTTCAATTGCAAGAGTTAGACAGAACCTGCTAAAGTATCCTAGATCTACAAGCAAAAAGTCAAGTGATTCACAGATCCCTAGGAAAAAGAATCAGAGTTGCCAGAAAGTCCTCCTATTTAATCAAGGCTTAAGCCTATTGGTAAACTTCGCTCTAGATGGGATGGACCTTGTTATCACTAATGTTTCCCTTACGGTGTAGTACAAACAAAAGATAACATAGAACAACGACCTTCCGTGTTAATAATGGGCACAAATTAACCATTCCATGAAGGTCCAGCTAACAGAGATGGATAATCCACAGATGGGAACTGGCTCCACCAGACTTACCCTGCTTCACATTGAGGACAGCCGTAATGTAAGGGGGGGGATAATGTTACAATCATCATTTGAATCTGTTTTATCTATTTTATTCCCATCCTCCCGAACTCCTCATAATTTTAATTGTCATTTCATTTTATAAATCTGTTGTTCGTTTTGTTTATTTGTTTTTCTTAAATATGTCATCTGTTTTCATAAGAGCTGGCCCAGTTGTGAGTCCATTCTACCTCTATCCCATCTGTCATGATCCTAAATCATTGGCCTAGATTCTGTACTCATTATTTACCTCTCATGATTTTTCTCCTAAATATATCCAAATTGATTGTCAAAAGAATTTTAAAAGACTTGTTCTAACTTCCTAAGCTTGAAAAGACAGAGTAATTCCAACTCCCCAGTAGCATTCTCTGCACATGAAATAAACTTTTCATGCTTTCTAAATAAATGATCAAACCGAAAAGGAACCTCTAGAGCAAAACAAATTCAGAGATTTTTTTTTGGAGTTTGTAAATATTGATGGCTTACATCTTACTAGTTTCTTCTTTTTCTGAAAGTGGATTTTTGCATCTGTTAATCAAGATATTCACATTTTACTTTAACTTCGATACAATTGTTCTAGCATAGAACGATATGATTAGTTGTTTCATGAAACAGCCAAATAAAGCCCGCCCGAACAATGTGTCTGTTTGTTTTCCTCGAGCCTAATGTAACTATCTTTCACAGCTCACTACAACCAAGGCCAGAAAAACCATAACCTCACCTCGAGAGAGTTTGGGAATCATTGGGAGTAACAGATCAAGTGGGAACCCAGAAGCAAATTTGTTCAGCAACTTCTAAATCATAATGTACAGTGAAGAATAAAAGCAAGGAAAGAAAAGAAAAAGAAAGAGGAAAACAAAATCAGAGTTTAAACGAAAATAAGTTCAAGAACTACAAATTTGTATAGTAAGAGAAAGAAAATAAGTGAGCTAGAAGAAGAAAAAGAAGGAAACAGTATCAGGTTATCCTCAGCTGATAAAGTTACTCCCATTATAGCTCCTCTCTTCCCCGTGGGTCCCTAAAGCTAGTATTCCTATATTTTATCCTACACCCACCTCGCTGCTATCGAAAGAAGTTTTTCAAAGGATCATAACCTGTGGTGGTTTGTGTGCACAGAGCTTTGCCAAATTATGGTAATATCGCCCATGAATGTCAAGCGAAATACAAGCCCAAATACGTGAGGCTTTAGAGATGCCCAATGAAGCTCACACTCTTGGTTACCTTTGTTTTAGTCATGAATTTGCCTGTGAGCGCTTAAGGAGAATATTCTTTAGATTGTCAGAAAGATTTCAACTGTGTTTAATGAAAGATCATCTGCTGAACTGAAGAAGTCTAAGTGAAAAGCATTTTCATTCTAAAATTTCCAGTGATTTTTCATTTATTTTGCCCAGAAAGGCAAAAAGGTAAGATTTAGTCACACTATACATCTTTGACACTGCAAGTATAGTTTGGCAAAGACACATTGCTAAAGAACTAGATTAAGATTCATTTTATGGCTTACATAGAGAAAATGTTAAATTCAGGTTAATTCGTAAGTCTAGCAATAAAAGATACTCCTTCTTCAATAAGGTTGCTTCCTAGTTGGATCAGGTCAGTAAGAGTCTCAAATGATGAAGTCAACCTGCCAGACCGATTCCATCTCAGCTGCCAAATTGGCCTCAGCCCATGCCTCAGCCCAAGAGTTTAATAGTGAGCCCAATTGTGTGCTTGTCCAACAAAGATCAGAGGCCACCCCTGCAATAGCTAACTATGTCACTCTGGAGAAAATTCACTTCGAAGATCTTCAGTGTGTAGAATAGGAAATCCATCGTAATCTCTAGAGTTATTTTATGAAGGCCATCTGCAATGCCTCAGCTTGTGTATATATAGGAGAGTCAGGCACTTGAAGGCCTTGGAATTCACTCCTTTGATTACCTTCCATGATGCACCTGCCTCATTCTTCCATTCAAGACCTGTCAGACGTGCTTCAATCGAGGAAGGCAACCGGTGACCAGCCGGGTCCGCCGTAGGGGACCGACCGATTATCGACGACTGTGGAGTCGATCCCTAATGGAAGTGAAACCACCACCATCAATCATGGCTGCGGTGATCGTCGTGAAAGATGGATCCAATCTGACCGGACCATCCTGTATTTGTTTTCTCTGTTGTTAAACTAATCATATCTGCATTTCTGTATCTCCATTCTTCTTCTCCTTTGAATCTAAGATTTTAACTGTGATTGCAAATTGAATTGTGAACAATGTTGCTGATTGAACCGTGTTTAACTAATTTAGCAGGTGGAACACAGAACCATTGTTAACGAGAACCTAAATCAGCTCAATTTTAACCTATCAATCTTATTAGAGAATGTTTATTGTAGAAGGAAATCCTTAGTATAAAGAATGATGAACCTTTGGCGATCATATATTCCTAAGAGCCAGATAAGTGATCGAGAACCGGAGCGGAATCAACTGGAATTTGGATTAATGGACTCAAGACGAACATGGCTTAAATAATAATAATAACGACAACTAGTAGCAAGAGTATGCGCTTATTGCATTTCATACATTAGAGCTATTCTGGCCATTCTCAAGATCCTGCAATCTATTTTATCTTTCTAAGTTCAGAAACAGCCCAACCGTTTATGTTTGCTGCTCAAATCAGACAAATGACCATATCTCTCCGCTGTAGATTTCATTCAGTCAGCCTCGCCGAGAGAAATCCTACTAAAGCTGCCTGAGACAACACTTTAGACCAGATTCTGTTACTCGCCACACTAAGTCACAACTGTTAACACACCATGTCCCTAAGAAGATCCGATCCAGTAATATGGTTAGTTTTAGTTATTTGATAGTAAGACAACTAAAAGAGCAAACTATCAAACCATTTTCAAAACAGATTCCAAAGCCCTCTGCCTCTCTAAGGCTCGAGGCCGATTCGTGGCTTTATTTAGCCATTTGTAATAGAGTTATCATATTGTAGAAAATGGTTATCTCAGTCTCAAAGAGGGTAAGTTTCTAAGGATAAACGCCAACTATGGCCTGGGTTTACTAGTAACACATGGCCTCAGACTCATATTAGTCGTCAAGAATGCAAAATATCACACAAGAAATGAAAGAATGACAAGATGTAAAGCCATTATGTTCAAAGTACTCGAAAATGGTCACAGACATCGAGTAGTCTCTTTCAGCTAACTCGCTCAATGCCCAACGATGTAGAAATTTCATTCCTTGCTAAGTTTGAAAATCTTCTCTGTGGTCATAAAGTGTCCCTTTCACTAAGTCAACCAACCTAAAAGGAACCATATAGGTCAAATCGTCAGTAATCGTAAATCAGAATCTAGTTAAGGAAAACAAAACAAAATCAATTGAATGCAAAATATGAAACGTATGGCTGAAAGAACTGATCCGGATCCATCTAAGACGTCCACAGAGCTCATGGAGACCGACTCGGACTGAAAGATTAACAAAGCATAGCACAAAATAGAAACAATGCTATATAGACGAGACTATAAACAAGCAAAACACAACACTCCATTATCAACACCTCTACACATCATCAACGATGAATTGCCCTCATATGACAGGCATAAGTAGAAAGTGTTGGACAGAAATGTCTACTCAGGGTGGAAAGAATGTGCAAAATTTGATATCGAGTATTTTTGCTCCGCCTTTGATGTCTGGCATACTTGGGAACTTTCTCCTCATCCCATATTTTGATAGTTCTTCAACATCGTATCCTCCACAGCTTCTCTGTCATTGTCTATAACTCATGCACCTGGATTAAAGCACATGCTTTTCATTATCATTGTAAAGATTGGTTAATCATAGTAGGGCACACTCACACCAACAAAAATTCCGTAAAATTCATATTTTCTAAAAATCTAGAATTGCTTTAGTCAATTCAGAATGAAAATTTCATCATAGGGCATGGAATGGTCAGCGCCATGGATGACACTGTATTGATCTGTCCCCAGAAGTATGGCAGCGTTCATTCATGACATTCCTCACTCGCAGCGTCGAGTGCGGATTCCAGTCATGGTGAGTCGGATGATCGTGGTGTTTATCTCGCTTGTCCATGTGTAGATGCAACATTGAGGTCTAGCGCATCCGCCGCCAAGCTGCACTGGGCCACGGTGACACTATTCGACTCTGCTTGACATCGATGTTCCGGCTCACCTGAAACTCTGACGCCAGCGCTGTCGTCTGATCGCTTAATTGGCCGTTTCTGGCCTCAATTTGAGTGGTGTGCCGAGTCCGCCTTCAACTTTGGTTGGTTCCACTGATGACTGACCGAATCGCATCGTGCCTGGTCATGTAACAGTCGGACTCGACCGATGCTTCCGCTAATCAAACGTGCGTTGTCCGAAAATGGATTTCGGGCCGTGCCTCTCTCGGTTCTCGCTCGCCCAAGTTGCCTTCGATTCTCATGGCTGATGTTAATGTCGTGACGTCAGATTAGTCTTCTTCACTGAGTCGCTGCCCATCACCAGTGCTTTCGACCTAGGTGCCGAAGTCGCTTCTCACTTTCTGATGGTTAAATCTAACATTTGGGGTAGACAACAGATTTGCTGCATGCGCTTCAGCTTTAGATTGCAATGGCAGTGTCGAGTTCCAGCCACAGAACCAACACTCAGTACGTAACTCAAAACTTTAGTTATATCACATCATAGGCATTATCAACCACATTGGCAAAGTTGACATCAAGAGTCGTAGAATCCACATTTTAGTATGACATCGACAAAAGTATAAATATTGACCCCAAGAGTCGACAACCTCAATTGGTAGATTTTCAGACTGGAACCTCCAGATCATGAAGGCAACTTATAGTGTCATTTGGTGGTCCAACATAGTAAACTACAGCTAGCTTATCTCAGCTCATACTAACATCGTCCAACTTGTCAACCAGCAGGATCAAAGATTCTTAGCCCTATCGCAGAGCATTTCAAACATTAGCATATTCAGATCGACCATCTGCACATCAATACACATGGGATTAGTAACGTCAACATGATCAAAGCCATGCGATCACATTCTGGTCATACTACCTGGTCCAATCTCATCCAATGTCACATCAAGAAGATCAAGTAACATTAGTCATGCAAATTCTGCAATCTTAACCACATCAACCGCGATCGCAAGATAGTCCACAGTAGTCGTTCATCTCAATCATCTTAGCGAGTCTAAAACACAAGAATGCGAGTTGGCAACACTGCACTCGAGTCGACAAAGCCCCACCATATGCACAATCTTTCAAATCTGGATTTCCTGAAAACATATCGCGACTTTTAGCGATTGTTGTTACGAAGTTCTGAAAACGCATCTATGGAAGTTATGTCACCATATTCTCTTTGTGGACTGAGAATTGCCTAGAAGGAACCTGCCAGAATCAACCTAGAGTTAGATTTATATCGTGCGTGCCGCTAACCAATTTGTGCTGTCAACCTCTTGCTGTGCAATTATATTTTGTTGAAACTACATGTTTCATAACTGCATGGTATTTAAGTTGAAAACTACCAGTATCTCTGCGATAGGTGAATGATGTTAAGTTGCAGCACTGAAAGTTGTAAGGCGTGACATTCTTTTCGAATCGAATGTTATTCATGCCACACTGCTTTCATAACTCCTCTAAGGAACTTTCTTGTACTCGTTGTGTGTGTGTGACGAGTAGCACTTACCGGGACAATCATTGGGTGATGTCCCACAAACCACATGCCACATCCATCTATGTATCCCTTTTCCAAAATCTCTGATTGTCAACAAAGAAGCACTCCATCTCATTCCTCTAGAGCTGCGCGGGATCCTCTATTGTCAAACAAGTGACATACCTGCAAAAATCATATAACTCAGCTACATATGTTCATAGCCTATGTAGATACCCTCAGCATGACCAGGCTCCATCCGATCGCACTGAGACACCACTGACACTTCACTCTGGCTGATCAGTAACAGCAACCGATTCTTCCTCTCTTCATCGAGCTAGAGCAGATTAATCAAGATCGAAGAATTCAGGGAACGATATTTAGTATCAGTGGCACGCGTTGTCACCACCAAAAGAGAACAGCTAACCATGTAAGAAAATAGGATAATAGAAGCAGAAATAGAAAACAGAAAATTGCAGACAAAATAAAAGTTGAAATGGGTATGCGCGTAAGAGTGTCATTATGCCAAAGAAGTTTAATGTTGCTATTAACATGTAAAACAATAAACAGTGCAGGAAGAAGTGCATGCGTAGACTGAACAAAAGAGTTATGAGATCACAACAGACTCGTCAGACAGTACATTCAACAACTGACACAGATCATGGCGACTGAAGACTCGACCATTTGCATCACATCGTCCATTGAGTCATGGATTCACATTTAACTTTAGTTTTGGCACACAAAGACATCAAAATAACTGTGTCGAGAACGACAATAATCAATTTGAGCTAGTTAGTTTTATGTGTCTACACGCCTCAAATAAATACTTCAGCTAACTATAGTATAGCTTAACTTAGTGTCGATTCTCTCACGACACAATGTGTTAGAATCAGGACTACGTTGTAGTAAATTGTAGGTTTTACGCCAGTAACTGTCAGAACGCCACTCACTCAAAGCAAAGATCTGGTCCGATTTGGTCTTCTGAGACGATCAGACTGAAATGGTCTCTATCAGGAAGACCTTTAACGCAGTCGAGTTTGACCGACTCCATTCCGGTGGACGCTATTTCACTTTGAAGCAGAAATGTATTTAAACTAATCTCATACTAAATCAGTACCAATTCAAAATCATCACAACAAGTTTCTCTACTCTAGAATTTGTATCTGAATCAACCTTAGATTCTTAGGACACGCTGAACATTTGTCCATTGCCATACCCCAGGATTTACATCATCGCTACCTCATCGAAGCTTGTAGGAGTATGATTGCTGATTTTCAGGTTCGCACCGATTATTAAAACCAGTCTCTCAATCAGGCCCTAGGTCTAATGTGACTCCACTCTAACAATGTGCAATCGTGGGCAAAGTTAAAGCGATTAGAGCTGCTGCCAGAATTAAAGAGGCAGAGATGCAAACGCTGTAAGTATCAGTGAAAATAGAATCGACACAGTGAAAATTCAAGCATCCTCCAAAGAGTCCAGCCTCTTCCACGAACGATCGCCTTGGAAGGAAACGCAGCAGGCACTCAGTGATGCCCGTCACATTGAGGTTTCACGTCATGCCCTAAGGCGTCTATAGCACATCACCTCCAAGAGTCTCAACTTCCTGCATCCTCGTCCCAGTACCTCCTCGATCAGGAGACACCGTTTATTGAAGCTTTCAGACACCATGCTAGTTTGGAATTCCTGCAGTTGCTAACGATGCTAGGTTGAATCGAATAGTTTTCCAGGTACCGAAGACGGTTTTGGGGTGTTTATATATACATTAAGTGGGTAAATGTAAATAAATCATAGAATGCTCGATTCCTTTGATTTAATAGATTTCCTGCCTCGGCCATTCGAATTTAGGTATTTCCCTGATCCTAACAGTAGACATAAATGAATTATTGATAAATTTCTCAACTTAGAGATTACAAATTCCTTTGATTCTAGCATAATCATGCGATTTCCAGCATTTCATGATTCGAGCAATCGTGGAAAATCAAATCATGACATGATCAGATTCCTTTACCTTTTAGCATAACTGATATTCCATTGGCATTCCTGACTCCCACGAGAACTCACACTACATCGACTTACTCTTTTAGCATAATCAGCATCTACATGCATTTCTTAATTCTCGAAGAACCAAACTCAGATTACAGACTCCCCAATCTGTAGCACAATCACATACGCATTCTGCCTGAGATTCGCCACCAAAGCCTGCTTCGGCTGGATGTTCTCGGCTTCTACTGTCGAGATGTTTTTTTGGGCCAGAGATGCTCAATTTTCATAGGCCTTAAAACAAGTCCAATCTTTTAGAAGCTTAAACTTATTTTACCAGCATAAATTTATATTTTTCCTATTTCTAGCCCATAACCCGAATCTTAGTTAAGACAAAACTCTAATCATCAAACAATCTTAATAATACCCATCTTAAGCCCTTACGAGGTGTATAAAATATGACTTATCAAACACGCTCAAGCATTAGATTTGAGGTTTCCAAGATCAAGTTTCTTGATAAGCTCATTTTTAGTCGCCCTAATGCGCATCAAATAACTAAAGTTAACTATAAATAAATACCCATAGGTCGATTTCACAAAGTGTGCTCAATTGTGGTTTTAGAACCAAGTAAAAGCAAAAAGTGCCAACTGCCTATAACTGAATGAAGGCCGCTTCTCTTAGAGGATATGGTCTCGCAGAGCTATCTCACATTTGGCTGCTATGAGTACTAGACGCCATGCAGATAGTAGACTACCTCTGTCACTGATTAAAAAGGCAAACTAGGGATTGACAAGTGAAAGGGTGAGATGTAAACTAACTATATCGTAAACGCAGATACTCAAAACTACTCCTAGTGGTACTTCTGATATCGTGTTCATGTCCCCACTAATCGTACCTCCGGTTCGGCCGCTCGAGTTCACAATCCATATCAGCCTTCGATATTCTTATGATCGATCGCCAAACATCCGTCCAGGGTCATATCAGGCAAGGCAATCGCCATCACTTAATGTGGGCCATATGTGATTAAGTCTCAAGCTGATTTTAAGGTTCCTCAATTGAGGTTCTCTACTCGATTGCGAGACAGAGTCATGAATACATCTTTAGTACATCAAGAAGGCTGGAGTTTGCAAGACTATTCTCGCGCAAGGTAAGAATGGAAGGTTGTTAGCTAAGTTCATCTTTATAGGCATATACAGAGAAAATACAACTCTGTTAGCACTTTGGAAGTTCAGCTAGTTAACAGCATCACTCTCTCTCAGCAGGTGAGTTCGAGAAGACCACTGCAATCGTAAGAGTCCAGCAGATGAAGTCAGTCACTGCATTCAACCTCTGTAACTGCCTACTAAGCCAGCACCTGCCTCAAGAGCCCGCATGACTCAAGCCCAACAAAGAGCGGCCCAGGCTGGTCCACGCACGCACATCCAGCCACCTCAACGCCTCAACTCACGGAGAATCGCCTTTACATCATTCCGAAGACTCTTCAGGCAGAACAGAGAAACGACTGTACTCACAGCACATGTCTAGATACGTCATCCATCGCTGCACCATGTGGTATATATATGAGACAGTCGCAGCACTTTTTGCGGGTCTTTGAATTCAATCCAATACTACTTTCAATTACTCCGCATTTTCTCGCTTCCTCGGCCTCTCCACATATCGCTGCGATCTGTTTGTCACAGCCGATCGAGGAAGTGCAGAAACTAGATCAAGTCAAAGCTCGAGTGTACCGACAAACTATTAACGCACTGCGTGGAGAGCCTGATCCTCAAGCTCAAAGTTAATTAGCAGGTGAACCACCACTCAGCAACGAGCGAGTCAGCCGTGGAAGATGGATCTACCAATTCGTAACCATCAGATTTGGTATTCTCTGTCGCTAATCACCCCTTCGTTCAAGCACTCCCCATCCTCCGCTCAGTCGCCTCTACTTTTAATTCAAGATTTGATCCGCTGACAATCTGTGAACAATGGAAACAGTTAATCCGATCGAACTGGTTTAACTAATTCTAGTAGGCAGTACCATTTAGCCATTGTTAATCGAAGAACCCAAATCAGCCTTCCTGAACTTAATCCCTACCAAACGATGAGGTAGCGACAGTACAAATCTCCGTATAGCATCGCACTTTGGCGACATTGTTTACTTTGCGAAGGATGACTACGTGGACTAAGAGCTGAGCCAGAAATCGACTACAAGAACGCTGATGCAACCCGACGAAACTTATACACATGACCGACACACAGTCAACAATAGACGCAATAGTATGACAATTGCATCGTGTGATATCAGAGTCATAGTTTATTTCTCCACTGCCACTTGCATCTCCAAACTGTATCACGTTAGCCCGGCATGCAGACAAATTCATCTTC
The DNA here is from genome assembly GCA_025330945.1 of Mucuna pruriens. Lineage (NCBI taxonomy): Eukaryota > Viridiplantae > Streptophyta > Magnoliopsida > Fabales > Fabaceae > Mucuna > Mucuna pruriens. The sequence continues at coordinate 5,834,965 of JAENHJ010000532.1, forward strand.
TATAGCTGTCGTTCTTACATCTCCGGCCGAAACCAAGCTTTGCATTATCTTCTACCCAGACTTATCTTGTCACTGTTTATATTCTAACACAAGACTGAGAGTCAAACACTTTACACCTGCGATTCTACGGCCACTTCTGCTTAACACCAAATCGCCATCAGCACACGTGTCCTCGGTAAGAATGACCTCAGTCGACTAGGCTTATAGTTAGCTTTAGTTATTATGAGTCGCCTCAGACGACTACACAGACATCATTTTCACTGCTTCACTCAATTAGTTAAACTCAGTTCTGATCACCTCGAAGCGTAACATTGTTCAGCATTACTTGTGGCCTAAGTGTCACAGCAAGTGAATTCAAGCTCAGAATGCAAACAGAGATCAAAAATTAGAAAATAGTTATAGTACATGGAAACGCAACACAAATGCACAGGCTTGATTCGCTGACTCATCTTTCCATGACACCATGCTCATGACCACCTCAGCTGTAGACGCTGAGTCACCGTCCACCGCGAGTGTGTCAGTAATCCAATCGGGCCTCCTCGAGCAACCTTCGTCTCGGCCACTAACTCTGCACTTCCTCAATCTAGAGAAGCACCACGACAGCACCGCGCACCACCGTGGATTGTGAGACGACAGAGCTACAGAGAATGGACATAACGAGATGGATACACAATTCCAAGGACTGTGATTTTTCATAGTCTGCGCCATATACAGCGTAAAGCTAATGGTTCAAACTAGAATTGGCAAAGTGAACCTCATTCTACCTCTGTTATGGCTTGTCTACCCAAGGTGACGGTTTCGCATTGTCGGGGCCGATGGTAGATGGGCAAAGTGCCACCGGGCTTTTACTTACAGCCGTTTCATTTAAATAGAGTCTCTCACTGAATCCTGCAATGAAAGAATAGTTACAGCTAATGCCCTTTTGGCTTTAAATCACACAGTGCACTGTTTTCTTTTGTGTTCCTAAACTGAATCTTTAGACACATTATCATGTCGTTTAAAGTGACACGAGATGCTCTGCGTCCACCTTCTGCATGGATTTATGACCCACCAAAGCCACACCAGTCTGTGCACCTGCAAAATAAAAATGTTTTATACAAGGAGGCTTTGGGGTCGATGGAGAGAAATTCCTGACGTTGACTAATTTGATTCGGACAAAGCTCATCCTCAGCCAAGCTGCCTCTATGCACTCGCGAACTACTCCTTTCAGGCCCATAGCTTTCATGACCTGGCCAAACTGGAGGAAAGCATCCAAGAGCGATAGAGCCTCATTTAGCACAACTCTTCAGCCTTTCCAAGTGCTGGTTTGTATTTACACCAGCATTGCATGGAAATTGGTATGACTATATCTTGTGAAAGCTTCTCCTTACACCTGCAAACACAAATAGTCATGCGGATCACTACAGGACTCGCCAGGCCGAGGCCAAGGTCACATGGTAGTAGGAATGTAGAAAACTAGTTTCTTCCAGACTCCAGAGGGAGGAGGAGCAGTGGGAGTGAGTTCATCAGCATGATATAATCTCTCATGGTGTCAGTTCCTTCCATCTTTTTGCTTGCTTTTATCCTTTTATTTCTTTCTAGTTTCTTTCACGCATGCAAATTGTTTTGTATTGATCCAGCAAATTTGATGTTTCAGATGCATTATTTTGCTATATATGCTTTTCTTTTCTTTTCTTTTTCTTTCGAGCTCTCCTTCAGATACTTCTGACCAGAGATTCTGCTTCCTAGGCCTGCATCACTGTTGATTCTTGACCTCACCTGGGCGTGCGAGGTGAAATTTATGGTTTTTCTCGCCTCTAGCGAGGCAGAAATGAATGGTTAGCTTTAGAGCCCAAGGGGTGAACACCAGGATGCTGATGAATCTCAAGTAGGTTTTGCTTTCAGGTTCTGTGGCTCATAAGAAATACGGCTGATCATGTCTTGCATGTGAAAACAGTTAGAATTCGACAAAGAGTTAAGGCAAAATGCAGAATACACAATTAACATGCATGCAAAAATCACTCAAGAAGAGGAAAGATATGAATGTAAGCCATCACTGTTGCAAGGCCTAAATTCTCCACCTGCTATTTTGCTCCTTCACTCTGAGGTTTCCTCCCATTTTCAGCCATCACTTTCAGACACAAGGTTGGTCTCTCTGTGCGTGTGGATCACCCTTTTCCAGAATTGGAAGGGATTGCTTCACTGCTTCATCAAACTTCCGAACTAGTCAGAATTTTTTTCTCTTTCATCTCGAAACCACTCTATGATCTGCTGGGTCAGAAATGCATCCTAATGTTTGATGTACAAGAGTCGATGGACCCATTTATTGAGAGTAAAAGACTGGTAAACAAACCTAAATAATGACAATGGAAATGAGTTAGTTTAACGAAAATGGGAAAATTAAAGAAAGTAAGTAAAAGAGAATTACAGCCAAGATAGGAAATGACAGCTTGTTCTGTGGTCCAGAGGGATACACATTACTTGAACTTAATACTGTCCTCACGCGCAATTTGTAGATTGAAAAGGGGTTTAGCCAGTAGGTTTAGCGGCGCCATTCAGTGGAGCTATTCACCTAGTTTGTAGTAGATCTCCAAGGCTATTTATGGTTGGCGCTGGGTCTTCATGGAATGGCTTGACTACGCCCAGCCGACTTGAAGGCATGGTTGGCATGTCAGTCCTTTAATTAATGTACCATGGGGAAGGCAAGCAGAAAGAGCTGTCAGTGTCCATCCCATCTGATGTGGCCACTGCTATGAGCTTCAATCTTAAGTTGAATGAAACATTTTTGGCAGACATGAAGTCTTTCTCTCAGATTCATCGTCATGAAATCTCTGATTCTTGGCTTGTAGATCCCCGGTGATTCTTCATAGGCTTCCAGGAGTTCATCAAGTTCTTTCGGAGTTGAATTTCCTCCATTCTCTGCCAACAGGGCCATGTTGTAATTGCTGAGACAGCCCAATAAGCCCAGGTTAGTAAAGCACCGAAAATAATCCAGAGGTATCTTGCATGGTGTTTTAGTATACTGGCTTCTATGCCCATGTAGCATCCTTCCAGAGAGCCAAGTCCTTCCTGTTGATTTATTATCTTTGTAGGTTACACTGTTGAAAACCTCATCTCGTCACAAGTTTGTTCGGGGGAGAGAGGTTGTAGCAATCCTGTGTGTGCCAATCTTATTTTGAACAAAGAAAGTCCACCACTACCTAGAAAGCATCATTGCCTGCAATGCCTCACCCATCGGGATACATAGTCAACTAATGTAAGCAGAATATATGAGTAGCCATTGACTCCTGGGAAACGTGTCCCATAAAGTCTATTCCCCTAGACACTCCAAAAATTCATTATTCATAGTTGTTGGGGTATTTCATGCCTATGGGCCATTTCCTGCATCTTCGAGTGAGATGAATCTACGAAGGCCTAAATAGCAGGCCAGCACCCAAGCACTTTTCTGGCAATCCAGTCATCCAGGGCCGCCTGAAGGAGGGCAGAATCGAGACCTAAAAGAGATCCTGTCAAGAATGCACTCATGATGACTTGTCAGCCTGGGTATGGTCATCCAAAATGTAATACTTGGCATCGCTCTGAGATAGTCGGATGCCCAGATGGGAACCGAGATGGGCCATGTAATTACAGATGTCAGCAAACCATGGTGTAGCCGATTTGATGTAGAAGTTTCTGATCTGGGAATTCATCTGATTTTTTTCAATCTTTTATTCTAGATCTTTAAAATGAATCCTGGGACGAAGCATCCACCTTGGATCAGTCTTGCTTGGTGTCAGGCTTTTCAGCAAGCAATTAAAGCGGCATGGTCGAGAACACAATTATCTTCTCAACCGAGAAGGAAATTTTGTGGGCAACACGATTTCCAACAGTTCCTTCAGCATGCACTTGCCTACCGGATCCATGGTTCTGGATGCAGCAACACATGCAACGACCCAGCTTCTGGGCCGAGAACAGCCCAATGTTGAGCTGATGCATCACACAGCGCCTTAATGGCAAAAATCTAGTTCTATGTTTTGCAGATGGAGTCATCACACCCTCCCTGAAAAGTTTCATAGGCTGGTCTAATTTGAATCTAGAGTTTGATGTAGAAAATAATTTGTTTGAAGTTCCTTGAACTTCATAAAACCCCGCATGTCCTGTGTGAACGAAAAAAATGCAGTTTGGAAGGGAAGGATACATCATTCTGATTGTCCAATTTCGATGCCTTCCGAGACTAGATGTCCCAACACTATTCTCTATTTTCAGCATTTGTAACAAGGTTTATGTCAATGCATTTCTTCATCTTGATAGTTTATGCAACTTGGAACGACTTCTGCACGATAGCATGCGAGTGTACTAGCAAAAGTGAATGTGGTCTTGTGTTGGTCTTCCAGTATATGTATTTGCATATTAGAAAACAATAGATTTCATAACTTTTCAGACTTGATCGATGAAAGGCAAAGTGGGGAGTTGATCTCATGAAGGTTCGGTTTAATTTTCTAGAATGTAGATCGCCACTATTCTAAATCTCTAGTCTAATTTTGCTGGTTTTTCTATAATAGTCATCCGGGACTTCTTAGAACTACCTGCATAGGGCCACATTGACTATCCGAAGAGACATAAAGGAGTTTTGCATTCTTTTTGACCACGCCTGTGATATGTTGGATTCAGTCTTCTTTGTTAGCTTATGGGCTTGACTTCTTCCTCCACAGTATTCTATGAAATGCAGATGGAGGATTAATGCTTCAGTCCAAAGCCTAAAGCGCTCACAATTTTTCTGTCTCCTGGGGCTTTTGGGAGGCCAGCCTGCAATAACCAGAGCTGTTGTTCACATTTAAATGATTTGGCAATGCCCAATCTACAGCAGGTGGGAGACACCTTTCTGTTGGGGGTTTCGGATCCGCTACTACTTGCACTGCCTGTCTCATGGCAGCTTTAGAGATCCGGTGAACATGAGTTTTTCACAGTCAGCCCATTTCGCAGATTTTGCTTTTAGCTCATGTTCATTTATCAGCAATACGTAACAACCAGAAGCACAATTA